>WAAB01004781.1:330321-385409 GCA_013389865.1 Piaya cayana
TTTTTTATTGTCTTTCACAGACTTGGCCAATCTGATTTCTGGTTGGGTCTTAGCCCTCCTGATTTTTCACCAGCAAAACAACAAAACAAACCACTTTTTAATGAAGTATTTGAAGGTGACACCCATGTTACTGTTCCTAATAACAACAAAAAAAAAAACCCAAGATCTGCCCACTCCTAAAAAACCTCACCGCAAAGATAAGCCCAAAGGAAATGACATGATGTCCCATCCCTGGAGGTGTTCAAGACCAGGTTGGATGAGGCTTTGAGCAACCTGATCCAGTGGGAGGTGTCCCTGCCCATGGCAGAGGAGTTGGAACTGGATGATCTTTAAGATCCCTTCCAATCCACACCATTCTACGAGTCAATGATGACATAGTAGAAGGGCAGTGCTTTGAAAGAAACCTCAAATGAAGTTGATAATTTTTCTTTTTTACATCCTCTTCATACAGGTAGCCACAGTTTTGCTGTGGTAAGTGCAGCCTGCGTTAGGAAACACTGATGATGGCTGTTTAATTGCATGGTCTTATAGCAGCTTCAGTTATTGGAATTCCAAGAGAGAATTCTCCAAGTGATTTATGATTCATTTTTGCATCTCAATCTACAGCACTGAAAAGTTTCAGTCCTCGTCTTTCTTAAGAAATGTGCAATCTGATGCATAAATGAATATTCAGATTATGAAAGTCCTTTAAGTGAACAAAAGCATCTTAGAGAAATACCAGGCTGCAATCCCGCTCCGTTCTGGGAACCAGGAAGTGAAAATAATGACTGTCTTTTTCAGTTTGTCATCGCTGGGGACCATGGAGAGGGCTGGAGACGACACAACACCCACGCCGACAGCTACCACAGGGCAAAAAAATGCCTTACAGTTCCAAATGTCATTACATTAAATACCACTGCATCAGTCGCACGTGACAGTGCCAGCCACACACAAAGATGTGCGTTTAACTCAGGACTTCTGATGGAAATCATTAAATTTTAGCTAATGTCATAGTGACTTGGCAAAAGCAGCAACCATCCTGATGCCACCTCCCCTACAAGGCAGGGAACACAAGCTGATAGCAAAGTAACAATTTTAACCAGAACTCCTGTACAAGTATTTCCAAAGACAACTCCATGTATACTTTTCAATTCCTGCTTGACTGCACAAAAATATTTTTTAAATTCAAGAAACTACAGCTCTTGATGATGTACAGTTATACACAACATTTACACCTAAGAAAGGGGTTACGTGACAGATACACAGTACAGGTAAGGAAAAAAGTAGATATCAGTCTTTTATTAATAGGTTTAAGACAAAGTCATGCTGCACTGGATCCCAGAACCATAGAAATATAGAATGGGTTGGAAGGGACCTTCAAGATCATCCAGCATGGGCAGGGTTACCTTCCACTGGATCAGGTTGCTCACTCAAAGCCTCACTTATGGCTTGGAAATGTTCATATCACAAGGTTTAATGACAAAAACCTTGAGCAGGACAGTTTGGTTTCCATTCCCTGAAGGAATCAATTACAAAACTGGAAACGGTTCATTCCTGTCAACTCATTTCCATATTGTCTTTTGTCTTTGAGAAGTCCCCCAGAACAACAAACAAGTATGAGCAAAGCATTTAGAAGGATTATTTTGCTTCATGTTGAAAACCAACCACTTTTTGAATTCTAAGAGTATGTCACATACCTTAGGAGACAACATAATAAATGGGGTTTGGTTGCTTCTGGTTCTAATTTTTCAGCTGGAAATAACCTTGCAACTGCCATTCCAAGCTATATGTAGAGTGCAGTCTTGAACATTAGGATTTGTGAAATCATCTCTGATTAGACACTCAGAAATGCAAACATCCAACATTACTAGACATTGCAAAACATGTTTTACAGATATGTACGTACTTACAATGTACTGAGTATTTAAACATCTTCTGTCAGACAAAATTAAGACCTTTAAATTGACAAAATATGATTTAATATTTTTAGGCTGGTCCAATACATGAGATCACATGTATCACAGCCTGTATTAGTGTTCTGTGGATCTTTGAAGAGTAATCAGAGTGTTTTAAATAACATTCTCTAGAAGGCTTAAAAGTCTGTTTTTTAGAGGCACAGAAGCAGATTTTATTTATTTGAACCCACTACTGCTGGATCTACCCAATTCAATCATCCCCATATCAGTGAAACTTTGCTAAGTGATGATGATAATGCTATTAAAAAAAAAAAGAACTGAAGAAGAAATACTAAATCAAGCTTTGGTCTCAGTCCTTGGAGTTATTTAGCTGCCTAACTCTCCATTAATTTCTTAAATGGCGTAATTGTCACTGACCTTTCCTGTCTTTTAGGTTCTTAAACATGCAGGGAAGGTCAGAAGCAGTAAATTGCCAGCACCCTTGACTGAAGCAGATTGATCAAGGCCAGTTTAGTACTTGCTTAGTTTAGCAGATAAAGTGTGGAAGTCAGCACTTCTAAATAAATTACACGATTTCTAGGTAGTGATGTATGATTGTGATAAACATGATGACTCATCACCTGAGAGAGGAAATCAAAAGAAAATCTCAGGAGTTTTAATAGAGGCCAAAGCATAATTCAGCCTGATTTTTTTTTAGTACATTGAAAATCCCCTAAAGAGCTGGGTAAATATCCTTGAATCAGTACTGTTGACAAGATCGTGTTTAGGTACATTTTTTTGGATCCCAGCTGCCTCCATTGTAACTGAGATGACTGAAGGAGGAGAAATTCAAGATAAGCGTGTCAAGTTCATATTGTAGTTGTATTGTTGGTGGTCTTTGGCCACCTCTATCTTCTACACAATGTTGGAAAGCTCTGCCAGTAGGCCAGGGCTGAAGACAAATGCTCTGATCTCATTCCCTTCAGGAATGAAAAGTCTTCAGGAGGTTGAAAATTCAAGTCCCCTCCATATCTCCATTTCCCTTTCTATAAAGTGGGAATTTCAACTTAGGCATATATGAGCTGATCTACGATGTGAAGCTGCAGGGCAGTTTAGCCCCACCTCCTGTCCCAAATGCTGCCAACAGTAGTCACTCTCAGAAGGTTGTAAGAGCAGTACAAACACACTGTCACATGTCCCCAGCTTACCTGAATCCGTAGTTCGTGGACCCTTCTGACTGAGGGGTATCTGATGTGTATTTAATAAGCCTGAAGAGATTCTTGATGCATCATCTGGCAAGGAGTTCCTGACTTTATTCATCATTTATCTGCTAACTGCATTATTTCACATCACTTACATTATTTATTTTTACCATCTTCCTTTTAAATGACTTCTATTAGCAGTTGTACAATATTTGCATCTAGAAACATTTCCATCTCCATGAAACTAGAACATTCATGGACAGTCCCATATGCAGAAAATTCTAGTTTTAAACATCATTCTAGTACATCTCCCCACCCCATTAGCCCTGTTTTGGTATTAACATCCACAAACAGTCCCAAGGATGCTGTACCTGCAGGACAATCAAGTTTCATGACAGTTTATCTCCAAAGCCTGAAATACACTGTGAGCCACATCTTTGAGTAGAGTACCTGGAAAAATGGGGTTAAAATTTGATACCACCAGAGGCAAATGACCAGCTAAATGAATATTTTGTAAATTAAAAGCATTGCAGCAAGTGCACACAGACCAAAGACACAAATTGTATAAAAGTACAGGAGACTCAAGTTTGCGATGCTGCTGCGGAAACACAACTGCTCTGCCCAAGTATTTGACGTGATGTTACGTTTAGAAGCTATTTATTGAAAGGCAAAGCTCTAATAAAGACATTTTAAGACTAACTTTATTTACAAGTGGTAATTTGCTTTTTCTCTTGAATAGCTGAGCTTTAAGATCATGTGGATTATCAGAAAGGATTATGGTTTCTAGTTTTATTAGGCATTATTTTTAGCATTTCCAGTAGGTGTATCCCATGTTACCCGTCACTGTGTGACCGCATACTCTGCCACTTGTTATCACACCCTGACCCCAAGTGATCTCTATCTAAAATTCAACATTTTGTTTTAAAAATAAACTTGCTATAACTTTTGAAAACAGCTGTGTTAGCACTAACAGCCACTACTGGCAGGGACCAATCTTCTCTAATACACACAGCACTTCCCCAGCTCCCAGCTTTTGCACAAATTAAAGCAAAAGGAGGAGAATGTTATCACTCCCTTCCTGCATTTGTTTCTTCTCTAACAATTCTACATGCCATCAGCTAGGCTTACCTGCTTATTAGCAAACCCTCAAACACATCAAGGTCCAACAGGGTTAATGCTCCCACAGAGAACAGGGCTGCAGTGGGAGCCACCAGTACCAGGCACCAGAATTTACTTGTGAAGGCTTCAAAACTAGCAAAGCTGAATCTTATTTGGCACCAGCAAAATCCACACAAAGCAAATCCAATGGGAACCAGGCATTCATTGCTCTGCTGCTCACAGAAGGGCCTGGTTTTGTGCTATTTGAGCTATTCAGATCCTGTATCCCTTTTTAACCTTCCTACCTCCCTAGTCACAAGTCGGAGGACGTTGGGAACATGTTCCAATATCCCTTCATCGAAGGAAGGGCACTGTGGTGGGGATGGCAATGAGAGGCAGAAGAGGACACTAATAAGATTTTATTGATTTGCCCATCACAATTAGCAGTTTCACAGTTCATCAGTACAGCCTTTAAGAGCAACAGAAGCCAACTAGAAGAAAAGACTTTAATGAGAACTGAACCTGGTAAAAGCCGAAGTACTTTATTCCTTTGCAAGAAACTACCTAAGTTATAGATGAGAAATGTTATTTAAAAACATGGGACATCCATGATCTTTGCCATGACTGTCTGCTACTCATACATATATAGATAAATTCAACAGAAACTTTCTTGGTTGCTTCTCAAAATCTTAATATCTCCTTATTTCTGCTACAACTACAGCCATTTACCATGCAAAATCCATTATTTTTTCTGCTTTGTTTAGTTGTTTGTATGAAACAAACTGCAACTTCCATTATTTGGGGAAAAGGACAGTAATTCAGATCAAGATATGTAATTTAACAGTTTCATACTGAATCAGACTTGTTTGTTCTAATGACAAATTATTTCTTTCCACCTGCAATTCCAAAGCTTACTCCAAAGCATTTTGCAGTTCAAATGGTAATTACGTAGAAAAATTGAAGTTAAGATAGATGGGCTTCTTGGGTTGCCAGACTGATGTGTTTCTATATGATTTGTCTTTGATGTAAATAACATTGCCTCATATTTACTGTGACTTGTTCCTACACACCTGCAGTTCCTGCATCACATCCTTCTAGCAGTGTCCTCCACTACTTGTATTTCCAGTACGAGTTAATACACGACCAATAACAGCACATAGCTTTAGGAAAGGAGTAAGGAAAAGTAGATCTTGCTTACAGCTAGATAAATTACGCAAACATTTTGCAACGCAACTGTGCCTCAAGAAGAGTGTGTCCAATGAGGTGTCTGGCCAAATATATAGGCTCTGGTCTCTGCCTCCTCCCACTGTTCTCCAAAACAGTTCCTCTAAGAAATACTTTCCAGATTCACCTGTCTGCCTGGCAGGAAAGTCAAACATGACTTTTGTAGAGTTTGGGGTAACACTTCTGTGATGGTTAGAAAGGGTGATGGGCAAGAAGAGAGAATGAACTCTCTGCTTTGAAGCAGAGACAAGGCCATGATTTGGGAATGTATTAAAGCGCACGCTTACTTTTAAGTATATACTCGAATACCAATTCAGTCAAGAGTAAGCAAAGGGCGCAGACACATACTTCATCAAGCAAGGGTACTATTTCCTTCACAGGCTCGGCTGATCCAAAAAAATCACAGGATCACAGAATCACTAGGTTGGAAAAGACCTCCAGGATCATCAAGTCCAACCATTCCTATCAACCACTAAACCATGTGTTTTAGCACCTCATCCACCTGTCTTTTAAACACCTCCAGGGAAGGTGAATCAACCACCTCCCTGGGCAGCCTGTTCCAGTGCCCAATGACCCTTTCTGTAATTTTTTTTTTTTTCTCATGTCCAGCCTAAACCTCCCCTGGCAGAACTTGAGGCCTCATTGTCCCCTGATACCAAAATGTCAGGTTTGGACCTTTTAAGCCATTTTTTTTTGGCTACACTGATACCAAATGGTTTTTCAGTCAATAATATTCAGTAATTTTGTAAGCTGAAGAGCTAGAAAGCAAACTCAGTGTAACTGCAAGGTGCTATTGCAATTTCAGATATCATAATAGTTCAGATATAGTAATCTGAAAAATAACACCAGTTATTAAGATACATACAGTGTGTGCCAGTAGCACAGGAGGTGTAAGCCCTATACCTCCCAAAACATGGGAGGATAATCCTACCCCTAGGGAGTTTTAAATCAAACAGTTCCAAGGTTTTGCAAGCATTTTAAGTCTATGTCAGTGCAGGTTGTGATGAAAAGACAAATCCTGAGATCCCAGTCCCCTTTTAGGGCTCTTACCAGCAATTGTGCATCTCATGCAATGAACTAAGTTAGGGTACAAAATCCAGCTGCAACACGGCCTGGCAAACAGATTATTCTTCAGTTTACTCACACTATCACACAAATATTTCACTCGGGACCAAATGACCTTTTTCAAAGGCAGCCTACACATTTAGATTGCATTCCTCAACTACAAAACCAGGGACCTAGGGATTGTCAATGCATGGCCAGTATTTTCCCCAGACAACATCACACTGCCTCCTGCTATTAAACTGCCCCATACCCAAAGCCCTGAAAATTTTGCAGCATGTTTAAAATTCATTTCCAAATTCATAGAATCATAGAATGGTTTGGGTTGGAATGGACCTCAANTATCTAACCTAAACCTCCCCTATTTCAGCTTAAAACTGTTATCCCTCATCCTATCCCTGCACTCCTGGATAAAAAGCCCCTCCTCAGCTTTCCTGTAGGCCCACTTTAAGTACTCGATTAATTAAATTAAAAATGATCTTTGGCATATACAACAGAAATTGAGAAATTGTTATTGCAAACATGCCAAGCATTGCTAATATACCTTCTAATTCTTTCAAAGTTTATCTGATTTTCAATTTACTGTAAAGCTAAAGTGCAGACTTACTGGCACAGAACGGGTAATGACCTCAAGCAGAAACGCAAGTCAACACAGCTTAGAGGTTTCTGACAAGAAATATTTATTTAGATGCTGCAAATGTTATGTCCTTACAACTGATGGAGTCAAATTAAATTAATGGTAATAAAAAAACACAACCACTGTACCAAAACATTCATCTAAAAGATTGTACTGCTGTCTTCACTGTCATCTGAAGGGATGTTCCCTGGCAGATAATTAAAAACTAAGGGATTTATACTGGACACTCAAGGTTAAGAATTTCTCCTATATTAAGTCCTAGAAATGAGAATAAACCTAAGAATAAATATCAGGAACAGAACCTTGCAAAAACTCTGACCTTTAGGTTGAAACATGTGGAGAGGAGGTTTGCTTTTACTAAAAAAACTCCAGCATTTAATTCAAATATAGATGCAAATCATTAATGTTGAAGTTACTCAAAGTCTGGATTTTCTACAGACACAGGTTTTGATCACTGTCTTTTATCAGCCATGGAATTTATATACCAGATGATGACACTTGTCAAGACAATCTGACCACCCATTAACCACCCTAAGTGGATTTTGCTTACAAGTCAATACCTTACTTGCAATACCAAAAAACCCAGTGTGATTACATCAAGCAATAAAAGCCAGTCTCAGAAAACAGTCTCATTCAGAGACGAAAAGGGCTCAATACTCAAGTCAGCACCTCAAACCTGCAGCAGCTTGTCACTTCCAATAGATTACTAAGCATCAAGGACTAGGCAGCTACGCAGACCTGGTTGAGCTGCCAGTTCTTCCCTTGTCAACGTGCAGTACCTGGATGCTCAAGGATTCCAGATAAGCCATGGGGGAAAATGAAGATAAGGAAACAGTTATTTCCCCACCTAGAAAACCTGCTGTCATTTTTGCCACCAAAGACAAGATTCTCCCTGGACACATGACTATTAACCTTTAACAAGTTAGCAAATTGAAAACTTAACAAACAGATCTGAAGATTTACATTGGATATATAGACCCAGTGTATATGTATCTTGGAACAGATTTGTAAATGTTTCCACTGTGTACTGCTTTTAAAATTGCAGAGTTTGGAAACGTGCCCTGAACGCTACGTCATTGCATTTGCTGCCAGAGTAAGAAGGGGGCTAATAAAATAAGCATTAAGAGAAGAACACAATGTGAGAAGAAGGGAGGCCTTCTTCAGGTTTATGCTTTTCAGTATTACCCTCAAAAGGAAACTAGTGGGTAAGAGAAGGGAACAGGAAAGGCACGTGGTTTGCCAAATGATGTATTCAGATCGATGACAACTTTTCACAACAAAGATTTCACAACTACAAATGCACATATTGAAAGCCCAGCTTATATTTCATTGAATGTCTGCTGCTAGAGAAGATGCTTCCAGCACAAGCATGATCATTTTTTAAAGTTAATTTTGAATTAAACAGACATTAATTTTAATTGAACAGATGCCCCATTCCTGGAGGTGTTCAAGGACGGGTTGGATGAGGCTTTGAGCAACCTGGTCCAGTGGGAGGTGTGATCTGATGATTTTTAAGGTCCCTCCCAACCCAAACCGTTCTATGATTTTATAACCCACAAAACAACTAAAGTCTCAAGTTTTTCTTAATTTACAGATTAAGGCTATACTCGTAAGTGTATGAAAATGTACTGTAGATGTAGGCAGTTGTGCAGGTGATGGAGAAGGTGCTGGAAGTTACCTCTGTTCTAGAGAGGATGCTGGCTGGGAAAAGGCCATCAGCATCTCTCCGGTCCCCTATGGAGAGATGTCATGCTCTCTGCCCAGTAACATTACAAACCACATTTCCCAACCCATAACGCTTGCACACAGAGTGTGGAACACCACAAAGGGCTCTGCTTATGCTGGGTGGAGGTTACAGCAGCTCTTACCTGGGCACTGAGGTTCAAATTCTCCAGGCTCCCTTCCTCTTGTTGCTGCTGCAGAGCAGCTCCAACAGATCAAGGGGATCACAAGAACAGTGGTAAGGAGGGACTGTGTCCCCTGGAGGTGCAGGGGGCCTGGAGCTGCTGCCAGGAGACCCTAGAGCTGTCACAAGAAGGACTGCAGGGGACCCAATGACCCAACAATGATTTGCCTCGAGATGAAAAAGGAAATTGCACTGGGCACTTTAGGAAGGCTGTGCCCAGGGTGTAGGAAGAAAGAAAAGAATAAAAAAGCATGGAGAGAGGCATCCTTCTGCACATATGGGATGTCCAGGAGCAAGGCTGAAGCTGTTCTCATCATCAACAGTGATGTGATGGAGCAGTCATGTACAGGAGCATCTCTAATTAATATTCTACTGAAAGCATATTTGTTTTTAATGCTGATGAGTAAAAGCAGAGGGTGGGTCCATAAGGACAGTAAAGCCGCCTTTTCCATTCATTCCAAGCATGTCAAAAGATATTTATGTCCTCAATCCAGCTACCTAAGCAAATTCTAACACAGTTTATTGAAGATCACACAGTTATTTATGAAAAGGATATGTATTTCAAATGGAAGACAGATTTTAGAAAAGAGATGTTCAAGCTTCAGAGTTGCTTATGATAAATAAATATATGCCTGTACTAGTTCACTTCATGATAAAAAAAATCTTGGATGACAGTCAGAGTTGCAAAAGGAAGCAAATGTCATCCATCACATCTCCAAAGACCTATCAGGAAATTTTGCCTAACTCCTTTACACCCACTCAAATGCAATTCACCTTGTTTGTGTTTCTTATATTCAAAAAGAACACTGCTTTAGAGACAGTATTAATCTTTGTTTGACTAATTATTTAGAGGTCCTCTGTACATATCTGCAGTTTGAAGTAGCACATCAACTCCACTCTAGAGATGTTAAATAAAGAACTTGCACAGTTATACACCCTAATAAAACCATAAGAAACCTACTGAAAAAAAATTTGCTATAAAACAAAGAAATGGAATCATAGAATCACCAGGCTGGAAGAGACCCACCATTGAATCCAACCATTCCTACCAAACACTAATATCTCATGACCACCAACTATGCAGAAAATGGATATTAAAGGTTATTTCATACTATGATCAGAGCATTAGGAAGTTTTTCATAGCTGACAGCTCAAATATAAAAAACCAACAATGCTTCGTGCCCTTGCACTATGGCAGTTTGCACACTGGTCATTACTACCCTTCACTGTCCTGCAGAACACGAAAGACTTACAATGGTGACAAATCCAGGAACTTTGCATTTTAAGTCTTTATTCTCCCCTCATTTAGGTCCGCACAACTCTCTCATGATGTCAAACCATCACCCAAAGAACAGAACTTGCTCTTCTCAGTCCCTTTCTCCCACCCTGTATGGTACCTCCCATCGCACCAGCACAAATAGACCCAAGCTGGAAGCTGGAGTAACTAAGTTAGCTGAGATAAACCCAAAGCACAAAAATCCAGCAATTTCTCTTTGATTAATGTTACCTTGCAATCAGTTCCTCGGCTCACGTCAAGGCACAGCTGTGCACACCCTCTCCATGCAGGCACAGTGGAGGAGGCAACAGGGGAGGAATGTGAACAAGCTGCCAGGGGAAGGTGGGACTGTTTCTCTTGGGCAACAACACCAAGTTATGCCAGTTAAAAGTAACTATTATTTAGGGGCATAATAATTGCAAGTTGAAGTATTTTTTGTTATGTCTTCATTTGGTTTTCTACTTTATTTTAGCCAAAAAATACAAACATAAAAGTTCAATAAAAAGTAATTCATTGGAGTTCTTCGTTTGAGTTATTCTACAATGAGACATGCTCTTCCAGCCATCATCATCAAAGCATTCCCAATATAACCTCCTTGATTGGATACCTTGCAGATGAACAGCAAATCTTCCCCAGCTACTTTTTAAATTGCTTCCAATACTAAAAAGGACCATTCGTAGCATATAAAGCATGAAATCATCATCTTAGAGCTGGCAACTGTAACTGTTCAAAGGATTAATCTGGCACTGGAGCACTGGCACAAACCGATCCCAATCTTGCCCTGGATGGGACTACAAAACAGATCAACAAGGTTCTTTTTATTCTTTCAGTCTAATCCACATTTTATTCTGGGTGTTGATGTACTGTATCATTGCAATCACTGGTAGCTACTTATCCCTAGCTGAAGCAGTCACATTTGGGAAGTAAAGAAATTCGTGTCTTTCACCGGCCAAAGATTCCTCAGGGACATAATACATTAGAGTCATTTTTAAAGCTATATATCAGTTTGAATAAGGCTTTACTCAGCTTCCTGACACTAATATTTCCTATGCAGACATGTATACAAGAGCCACTTCCCTGCAGCAATACAGACACCGTGACCTAAACTTGTCAGGATCTAGCCTGATGCCTACACAAATAGGCACTTTTGCTGATCTGCCATAGTCATGAACGTAAACCTCGTGCTGCAGCAGCAGAGACGTGTATTTTGTTTCCTCAGACTGACTGTAGGCTTTTTGAGATGGCAGTAACAGGGAGGTAAAGTCACCGCCTACTCTTAATCACAGTCAAGAATGACCTAGTGACTTCAAAAAAAACCACTCATTCCAGTGGGCATGAATAAGAACAGGATCCACCAATCTCTTTCCCCTTCTAATTCTTTTTCTTATCAAAGTTTTCCACAGATTCAAGGTTTCAGAGGTCACAAGCTATTTGTACATAATAACAAGAGTTTTTAATCAATGAAGAGGCACACGCTTATCTCTTGCAGTAACACTACTACATACCAGCAAGACATAGTCATGAAAAACAAGAAAGGACTAAGTTTGTCAGCTGAAGTTGCCCAGAGAAGTCGTGGATGCCTTATCCCCAGTGGTGTTCAAGGTCAGGTTGGATGAGGCTTTGCGAAACCTGATCTAGTGGAAGCTGTCCCTACCAGTAGGCAGCAGAGTTGGAACTGGATGACCTTTAAGGTTCTTTCCAACCCAAACCATTCTACAATTCTATGATAAGAGGACGGGTGAGATATGGGACACCTCTTCTGACACCAGAGTCCTAGAGGTCTCAGAGTGGTCATCTTCACACTCCTTTACTTGTGACCAAGATGATCTGTGGCAACCTACTTTTAACAAGACTCAAAGGCTATTGTCAGCAAACCCTTGTGAAGAACCTAAGTTTGACACCAGTGAATCAAGTACTACCAGCAGCTGTGGCTTGTTCCAGTCCAAGGCAGAGCCCTCAGTGGGCATTTAGCCACAATAAAGCCCTTGCAGAGGGCTTTCACATGAAATATATGTCCTGATCCCCAGTAGAAAGACAATGGGGAGACAAAAATACCCTGAAAAAAATAAAGAAGCAAAGAAATTCAGGGAAAAAAACATTACTAAATTCTTCAAGAAATTATCTGTCTCCACAAGTTCTGCTACCTGCAAAGCAAATATGTTTTCTGTGTGAGTGCTCTCTGCTGTTTTTGTGATCCTAGTGCCTAACCCAAAACATTCTGTGCCTGGGAACCTGGAAAATCACGCCCTGCGCATCCACGATATATAGATACAGCACAGCATGTGGAGAGGTCAGATAACTGCCACAGCTCTACTGTTTACGTTTTGGTTTTCTTTCAAAAACCATTTCAGTATTCCATTAGATAATTACAGGTTTCAAATTCTCACTTTCAAAGTTTATTTTCAAAACACTTCTGTCACTAAAGCAATTTCTTTCTAAGTTACCTACTTGCCAAAAGCAATTTAGGGACTCTATGACAGAAGCAAAGCATACAAAGTATTCTCTTCTTGCATATAAAACAGTGGCATTTAACTACTTTTTTTTTTTTGCTCTGTATTATAAAAATAAACATGAAAATCAACCTACCATTTTAGAACTAGTGTCAAAGTGGTTTAATACTTTCATTATATTCACCTAACGTAAGCTCTGAGCAGATAAGAGATTTTGCACATCTAGTACAAGGGAAATACAGGTTTCCCTGCACATGAAAACATGCATCATGCTGACAGAAGGAGTTAACAAGATGTAGAGTTATTAAAACCAATGTTTAGATTTTAAAAAAAAATGCATGAGGCGCAGGACAAATGCTGGAATTTTACTCTTCTCATTATGTTTAAGCAGTAATGCTGAAATACTAGGTTAGGTTTCTCACCCGCTTTCCCTTTACCGCAGAACTATCAGAAACTGTGTCTAGTCTACCTGTTTTTTCCTTAGAAACCTAACAAACCATTTCTGAAAAACTCTGAGAGAACTTATAAAATACAAATTGAACTGCCTGCATACTCATACAGACTTTAGCGTAGTGTACTTCAGCTTTTAATACTAAACCAGAGAAAATCCTTCAATTAAAACAGCTAAAGATGCCATCAACTGTCAGATAATTCAACTTCCATTGTTTTTAGAACAAACCTGGTACTGCCTAGTGCCTGAAATATATTCCACTCTCATTGGCCGTGGTGCACACAATCAATCTGACCAGGTAATCAATACTAAAATGGTATTATTAAAACAAAAATCAGTAGTTTCATACTCAATACTATGCTTCCCTGCAAAACTCAAAGCAAGCTGTGTGAAACAGCATAGCAAAATTTCAACCTTTGATGATACAGAGAGTGCTCCATTAATTGCTTTTTTTTTTTAATAGAAGATGTGTGCTACCTTAGGATGCAGATAATACAAGACTTGTTAAAATACATCTCCAGATAACTATCAGGCTTAACATTTCTACTTAAGAGGCCAGAAGCGATAACTGAAGATGTTCCATGCTAATAACTGGTGTTAAAAATAAAACCCAGGGTCTTTCTAAAGTCAGACTTAACCCTCAAAGACATGCTTAGGTTGATTGGCTGTACCTAATCCACGATGCACCAAATACAGACTCATTGGGGTTCTGAATGTGCATCTATCAGCTCAGCATTGTCATGCTGACATGAAAAAAAACCCACAGAAATCAATTCTGTTGGCTCACAGCTTTCATTGTGGACTCAGAGCAAAGGGTTACATAGGAATGTCCAAGATGCCACCTCAAGAAGATTAGGTTAGACAAGTTCAACAACTGTTTGATCTTTGAATACTGGGTTCAGTTCTGGGCCCCTCACCACAAGAAGGATGTTGAGACTCTGGAGTGAGTCNTCACCTTCCCTAAGGGATGGGTGGACAAAGCACTGAGGGGCATGGTTTAGTGTTTGATAGGAATGGTTGGACTCTATGATCCGGTGGGTCTCTTCCAACCCGGTGATTCTATGATTCTATGAACTATCAGCTACTATCTCTAACCTGGCTGAAGAGAAGAGGTCTACCAGGGAACCATTTTAGCTGAAGAATTGCCCTTTTGTTCCCTCTTTTACATTCCTAATCTGGAAAGGAATTATCTTAGCAATTTTAATCACATGCTGACCTGTGTGTTGAGTGAGACAGAGACCAAGTGTTTAGGAAGAGTGTCTGATAGACAACTGAGAAGTCATGTCCAGCTCCACCTCCAAGTCTGGTTACTGCTGGGAGGAAGAGGCAGTAGGATCTGAGAAGCACTGGTAGCAGCAGCAGCAGGGGAGGGACAGCAGCTGCCTGTAACACAGGAACAACCAGGAGAGGAACAGAAAGCCTGAGAAGACTCTCCCTGAGCTCAGCCTCGTCCCACTCCCAACAGGTTCTATGCGTACAGGGCAGCTGAGCATCACCCAAAAGGAGGGGATGATGGGCAAGCAGATGCAACTTACATCAGCTGGCTTCTATGTCCTAGTAGCCCTTCAGCAATTGTGCTCTTAATAGAAATTCAAACCGTGTAAACCCTACATAAACCTGAGCACAGGTAGTATTCTAGAATCATAAAATGGTTTGGGTTGGAAGGGACCTTAAAGGTCATGCAATTCCAAGCCCCCTGCTATGGGCAGGGACACCTGCCACTGGATCAGGTTGCTCAAAGCCCCATCCAACCTGGCCTTGAAGCTGAGTAGACACCTTGCACACAGCCTGATCAGCAGGCACAGACTTCTGAGGGCAGAGAACTGCTTCTCCCAAGCACTAATACCACCCTTCAGGTAGGAAGAACCAAAGACCAGAGGTGTAGGGCAAGGCTGCTGCTCCAGCCCAACCTGCTACTGCTCCCGCTGAAATCAAAGGTAACGACTTCAACAACAGCGGGGGGCCCGGCTTTGAACAAACATCTCCAGCTGAGTGGAAACAGTGAATCACATTTTCTGTATTTTACGTGATATTTGTTTCTTTTTATGAAATCATTTATTTAGCCACTCTACAGCCTAAACTTTTCCAGATATTACACTAAAAAAATTATAAAATAAGTAAACACTGTCCTTTTTATAGTGTACATCAGATTTCTTTTTGCTATTTTGTTTTTAAAAAGCCATGAAACTATTAGATTTTGAAGTGATGCAAAACTAAACCTGCTGCTCTGAGAAGCCCATAATTAAGAGAGCTGTAATCATTTTTCACTACCTGGCTTCTTTTCAAAGTGTACGTCACTCTTTTGTTCCTCCTGCAGTATATTCTCATGGCAGCAGCAACCATGCTGATCCTAGGCATTAATTACTGTTTAGAAGAATGGAAAGGAGGAGGGCAAACAGAATGGAAAGAGCAAAGAAAACAACACTATACAATTCCACAAAACCCCTCGCTGTGATATTTGAAAAAGTCGCTTACAAATACCTACCCGCAAAACGCTTTTCAGAGGATTTATCTGCTCCTTTTAAGGATCTAACCTTGTCACAAAGATCTTTAGTTCCTCAGTCTAAGGAAGACAATGACATCAAAATCTATTTTTAGTTAACAAAAAAAAAAAAGTGAAAACATCACTGCTAAAAGAAAAAATATATATTTAAGGGGACTATTTGCCTGGGTTATTTTGAAAGTGTCTCAGAAAGGTCTAGTATTAATCTAACCTAACATTTAATTCTACAGAATAGTGAGTAATTAAAATGAGCCTGGGAATCAATGAGGTTCTAATGCGGCATCTTCAGGTGTTTCTAGACACCGAAAGACAAGGTATCAAATGTATAGAACAAGCAGATAACACAACTCTTATCGTGGTCTTCTAATGGTAAGCTGCATGCTAGAGGTTTTCACATGAAAAAGTTGGTATCTGAAGACTTGTATTCTGTTAAATGTATTAATAATTCAGTAATTGTTAGTGCAAAACAGTAGTTAATCATACAATAATTCCATTTTGACGGACAATCACAGTAAGCAATGTTTCCTACCCTGTTTCTCACTCAGAACTGCTATTTAACTCATATTTAGTAACGTTGTGTTCGAGGTGAGGGTTGGAGTTGGGCCTGGATAAAAAAGATTTTTGGAGGACATAAAAACTGTACATGTTTGGCACTGGAAAGAGTATAGACTGATCTGAGGCCCCACGGGGTGAGATTTATGTTATCAGTGTTTGCATTTTGTGTTCAGCTTATGTTCAGAGCTGTATCTGCCTGAGCCGGCTGAGGTTCAAAGCTAAGAGTCTTGCTTTCCCAGCTCAGGTACAATAACATGCTAATACAACTATATGTAAGATTTGGGCTGGATCTGCCTCATGTTTAACCCGCTCAGAGAAAGGGCCACAAGGCCCTCAAAAATCACAAAATACAACTTGCTATAAGTTATTTCTACAGATGGTTGGCAATGAAGATTTATGACCTTCTTCAGAGGAAGAGAATGGAAATTTTAGTGAATGCAAGACCAAGGTAGACTACAGCCTTTAGTTTTCTGAGCTGAACAAATACATCCATGTGGATATTATACACACATTTCCACTCTATGATCCTGAGATTTGCCTAAAAGTAATGAGAGAGACCACTGGCAAAAGAGGAATCTGAGGAATCTAGAGCATCCGGAAAAAAAAAAATCAGAAGGAAATATCATCCAAAATTCTCGCATATCTCCAGCTGCTTTCCAAAGGAGGCTATATTCCAGAAACTGGATTAAAAAAGAAACAGATGTTGCAAAGTGCCTGCATATATATTCCTTAGACTTTGTTCTTTGATGTAGTATCACAGACAGCATCCCAACTCTCAGATACTCTATGCACACCCACACATAAGCACACACGTGGGAGATCACGTACAGCCTTTAGATCAAGAGTTAAACATAAGCTTCGCACTTTTTTGCAGCCTTGCTTGTTCCTGATCCGAGTTTCACACATCACAGCGTTAAGCATAAGGATGCATAAGCACTTGGTATCTCTTGACCACTGACATCTCCTGGATTCGCCAGGCTCCTTCAAGTAAATTCAATCATGTCTTTGGATAACACTAAAGTAACGAAACTTGGAAGGCAGATAACAGTTTGTGCGTTTATATCACAAGTCAGCAGAAGGATTTTTTTGCACTTCCAGATGTTTTTATCTCTCAGTACTTTTCTCAGTACTTTTCATCTGAAATTGATTCTAACACAACATCACCAGAGCATAAAGCAACACCTGATTTACAAGCTGAGGTATTATTGTGACATGACATCCATCAAGGAAAAAAAAAAAGACTAGGATCAACAGAACAGTTAATAAAAGGATAAATTATAAAAACATTTAACTAAGCACACTAATTTATCATGCTAATCTTGAAGCATGAAGTGTAAAATACAACGCTTAACAGGCCAAGAATGCCAAACACGCAAACTGATAACCATTTAAACTGGTCTAGCTCTGCCAATTTGAGCTCTGCCAGTTTTCCATTAGCCATAAAACACTGACAGAAACTTAAATAATTATGGCATGAAGAAAATGTCGTATTATTTGTGCACTGATAGATTATATATTAGAATAGGAATAGGTTTAAGGGATAAAAATTTCTGATGGAAAGACATTCAGACTCAAAACAATGTATATCTGCTCTATACTTCTAAATCCTTTCCATCTGGCAAATAATATCACCAGCAGTAAAAAGATTCCTTAAGGCTTTGTTCTGAGACACTGCGACCTGCTGTTGTGTGAGAACACATGATAAAGTTCATCCAAGAATACGGACTTCAGAAAACAAAGAAAAAGTCAACACTTATGTTCGTAAAGTGCAAAATTTTAGAAAATATATAGTGCAGCCTGAAACTGTGAAGCAAATTGATTTTTTTTTAACTGGGATTTGCTTCCAAGTCTTCCTCTATAAAGCATGCAACGTATCTCACTTGTGTTTCTCTTCTTCCTTGATTCAGAGGGAAAATTCTCTTCTTACTGCACGGAACTCTAGGCTAGGCTGGTCCAGCTTGGTCACAGCTTCCAGCATTTCTCTGTCCACTCATTTTATCAGGGCTCCCAGTAAGTCTGAGTATGAATTAGCATTTTCAGGAAGACACAGAATGTACATAATTTAGTGATTATTTGATGAAAACTCAGATCTCCTCATAGATACAGTGACATGCAGAAAAAAAAAAAAACAACCACAAACCCGCTATTATTAGAACATCACTGAAGTCATTGCTGTTAAGAATCAAGTTTGCTATCCCCCCTAAAAGTCTTAGTCACCAACCTAGGGACAGACTGAAAGGGACAGACTGAAAGGGACAGACAATGTAGTATTCAGGTTAAAGGGCAATCCGAACCCTTTTGCCGGTCAGGATTTGGTTCTATGAATCAAAATGTCATCCTCATTTCTTGCGATCCAAGTTATTAATATCAGAACAGATCATCATAAACCAGATAATTACTCTTCTTCTCTGTGCCTCCAAAAGAAGCCTCCCAGGGCTTTGTGTGATGGATTTTCAGATTAAGGTTCACGAGAAGCAATAATGAAAGAACAGTAAGGCTGCTATACAGGGCGAACTAAGAGCAAGTGGTTGGGTTTGGGGTTTTTTTATGGGGAGAAGGAAGTGTAACAGAGGACAAGAGGATTTAGTAACACTGCAAACCTTACTGTAGGTACAAATATAGTTCAAAACAAGATTGGAGACTCATTGAAGCCTTGTTAAGGTTTTCTGTGGATTCTGCCCTTCTGCATCCCTTTTTCTCATCCTGAGGTTTTTCATTCATGGTAGATTAGAATTTAACATGTTCTCAACATTTTAACCATATACCTTATTAAAAAAAAAGATAAGCAGAAAAAACATCCTCTTGATTCTCATTTGTGTGATTGCTTCCTTGATGTACTAAGTTGCAGTCCATGGGATCTCTGAGAGGTTGAAGATCCTTTCTAGAAGCTACACACATGGAAAGGACTGAGGATTTGCTCAACCACAAGCAAAGACAGAATACACTTAAAGTGTTCTTAATGACTTCATACCACTCCTCTAGATGAGTTTTATGGGTGCGCTACAGATAGAAATAAAACATACACCACTTTGTCACTCACCAAAGCGCTTCATGTCAATAAGAAAGCACAATGTCCAAGGATTCAAAGGATTCTGTGAGCCAAAGTTGCTCATAGAGTTTATCAGTACAAGATCACAGTGACAGAACCTGAAGCAGAGCATCAACAGGGTAGTTTCTCCATTAGAAAAAGTCAACATGATGATGTTTTAAAAAAAAAAAGAGATCTGCTATCAATCAAACAATTCAAAATGTTGGGCTGATGGAAATAAAAGAGCCTCTTGGTCTTACAATTAAAACACTTCCCTGCTTTGGGTACATGTAAACTCAATATGAAAAGGCCTGAAAAAGAAAATGGAAGCTTCATTTTATATCTCAGGCCATTATAATATCAAAATGAACAAGACTTATTTAGGTTAATTACATTATTATTATTATTTGATTTCTAAGAGGTAGTAACTGAGTATTGCTTATGGATAGAAATGCTCCTATGACTACTGACTGTTCATTCTAAATGGGCTCTAGGTCTTTACAGACCTTGGTTCTCAACTGGTCTGTGTCATCTCTAACTCTAATAAGAAAACAATTTTTTATATTATCCTTAGTATAAATCCTTTCAGACAGTAAAATTAAACTTGACCTCAAATCTACAGAAGACTCTGCATTTAGTCCATCACGTGAGAAGAAAGCAAAAGGAAATTGAACAAGCTTTGCAAAAGGTTTGAGGATGATTTAAATTGAAAGGATCACACCTCAACTGTTATTTTATAAATGCAAGTGTTAAAAATATTCAGGATTTGCCTTTTCTTTTTAAGTTTTAATGTGGGGTTGGGTTATTTTTATTTTTTTTCCCAATCTACACAACAAGATGCATATCTGCCAAGTTAAACAGGAATATGGGAATTACATACATCATCTGCCCTGGCAATCAACTACGACTCCAGCTCATGTAGACATGCCCAAACTGGCTTTAAACCAGCATGAGAGCAATCAGTGAAGACCACAACGTTCACCCCAGCAGCAGCAGAGATGCTGTAAGCTGTCTGCTGATGGTGCTTTTCCTCAATTGGTGGGAAAGCTGTAGAGCATCAGGCTGAGCTGGGGTATATCTACAGGAATCTACATGTCTGAAAGGAATATTAAGGCTGTTTATATATTTACATTTAAAATAATAAAGAAGTAGCGAAGGAAAGTCATTGCTATGCTAATTGAAGCGCTTAATTCCATCTTTCTGTCATTTCTGGTATTTAAATTAGAGATAGCTGAAGATTGTCTGTAAAATCCCTTACATTATCATAAAACACATAATATATTGCTAGGCACCAGGAAGCTAAAGAATTCATACATTTTCATGCCTGATGAATAAACAAGAGGAAAATGCAGTAATGAATCAAAACACGTAAATGACAATCACTTCAAAGGTCACTGTATTTATGGTCCTCATTATCTATTAATGAAATATGCTTAATGAACGACCTTCCAATTATGACTGTGTGATGTCCCATAGCAAATGCAGCAATCACGGATGTGTGAATTGGATTAAGCCTCTCCATAACTTCCCAAATTAACCACGTGTGTGAATATTATAACAGACCCAGGCCAGAGCATTTAACACCACATCAGTAAACTCAAGTCAACATTACAAAATGCCAAATGAATCTATTGGGTCTATGGGTCACAACTCAGAGCTATTAACATATTCTTTCTTAGATCATTATTAAAATGTGACATTATGTATGTTTCAATGCCTTTGCAAACAACAAATTACTCATCATACTCATTATTAATACTAGTTGAAGAATACTCTGAATGTGTATTCTTGTTTAAACTTACATATGCAAATTGGTCTGAAACATGAGGCCCATTAAGCAAGAAAAAGGAAAAAAAGCAACAGGGAAAAAAATTTTACCCTTTCTTCCCTCACTCCACCTGGAAACCTGTTAAAGCCAACACATGCCTTCAAAGTTATTAATAATGCTGCTCCACCCCATAGGAAATTGTTGCCCTGAGAATGAAAAAAGCAAGTAAATCTGAACCACTCACCAAAATTTTAATTGCACAAAATACCAAAATCTGTCACTAATTCTAAGCTAACACGAAATTAGCTGGGAAAAAAGCTAGTTCATAACTTACTGTGGCAAGACTCACGTAAGTTTATGCCACTAACCACTGTGCAGGAAGAGACAGCTGGAGGTGGTGAGAGGAGCTCTGCATGACCTGTACCCATCAGTTTTGCCAAGTGCACAGCAAACACAGAATCATAAAATCATAGAATGGTTTGGGTTGGAAGGGACCTTCATACCCATCCAGTTCCAACTCCCCTGCCATAGAGAAGGTTGCTCAAAGCCTCATCCAGCCTGGTCTTGAACACCTTCAGGGATGGGGCAACCATGACTTCTGTGGGCAACCTGTGCCAGTGCCTCACCTAGCTCACAGAACAAAAGATCTTCCTAATATGTAATCTAAGTGTCCCCTGTTTCAAGCTAAAATTGTTCCCTCTCTTCCTGAGCTCACTCCTCGTCTTTCTTGTAGACTCCCTTGAACTACTGAAGGCTGCTGTAAGGTCTCCCCACAACCTTCTCTTCTCCAGGCTGAACGATACCAAGTCTGTCAGCCTGTCCTCATACGGGAAGATCTACCCATAGACCTCTGATCATTTCCACAACCCTCCTCTAGACTTGCTTATCAGATCCATCTCTTTCCTATGCTGAGGACTCCAGAACTGAACATCTTGCATCTGCTGGCCCTCGTGTGTAAAGCTGGGCACACCACACTGCATGCTGGGTGTATGGTTTACGCACGTTTTTTTTCTTAAGAATAGAACAATATATATATAACAGTTATTTGGCTCTACCCACCACCCCGGAAGCAAGCAAACCAGGTGCAGAAGGTCACATACAGTGAATGGCAAACACCTTACAATGCAGCTGCTGCCAAGGAGGTGTCCGCAGCAGGAGCCAACATCTTTCAGCAGTGAGCTGTGCACCACAGTAACACCAGAAATACAGAAGCATCCCTGCCATTTGTCTTCTACTCTCCAGCTAACTGAGACAACCTCAAAAGCTAAAAGACAGAGAAAATTAAAACCATGTTTAGGTCCCCTAGCCTTGAACATCACTTATAGNGTTGAAGGGACCTTCATACCCATCCAGTTCCAACTCCCCTGCCATAGAGAAGGTTGCTCAAAGCCTCATCCAGCCTGGCCTTGAACACCTCCAGGGATGGGGCAACCATGACTTCTGTGGGCAACCTGTGCCAGTGCCTCACCTAGCTCACAGAACAAAAGATCTTCCTAATATGCAATCTAAGTCTCCCCTGTTTCAAGTTAAAATTGTTCCCTCTCTTCCTGAGCTCACTCCTCGTCTTTCTTGTAGACTCCCTTGAACTACTGAAGGCTGCTGTGAGGTCTTCCCACAGCCTTCTCTTCTCCAGGTTGAACAATACCAAGTCTGTCAGCCTGTTCTCATATGGGAAGGTCTACAGAGCTCTGATCATCTCCATGGCCCTCCTCTAGACTTGCTTATCAGATCCATCTCTTTCCTATGCTGAGGACTCCAGAACTGAACATCTTGCATCTGCTGGCCCTCGTGTGTAAAGCTGGGCACACCACACTGCATGCTGGGTGTATGGTTTACGCACGTTTTTTTTCTTAAGAATAGAACAATATATATATAACAGTTATTTGGCTCTACCCACCACCCCGGAAGCAAGCAAACCAGGTGCAGAAGGTCACATACAGTGAATGGCAAACACCTTACAATGCAGCTGCTGCCAAGGAGGTGTCCGCAGCAGGAGCCAACATCTTTCAGCAGTGAGCTGTGCACCACAGTAACACCAGAAATACAGAAGCATCCCTGCCATTTGTCTTCTACTCTCCAGCTAACTGAGACAACCTCAAAAGCTAAAAGACAGAGAAAATTAAAACCATGTTTAGGTCCCCTAGCCTTGAACATCACTTATAGACAGCTATTTCTTGGTCTCTCTGTGTTGTGGCCTTTTAACGATGACAGGTTCATGTAAAAAGTCAGGTAGTATTACCAGCTAATTACATGCCTCCTTATGCTTAAATTAGAGATATGCAAATACACTCAACCTGACTGCTGCTACAGCAAGAACAGCAATTGTTATTTAAACTACCAAGTACTGCAGAATACCTCCAGGTGGAATGTGCTGGGAATCTGGTATGTTATAAGCAGAAAACATTGAAAACTTCCTTAAATGAATTATTCCTTTATCTTTCTGCCATCCCTATATATTCTAAGCAGGACCGTATTCCCACTTCCATTATGTAGCCAAGTCCATAAGAGGAAAACAAACCACACATTTTACAACCTCCTAATCCACCTCGATGTCAAAAGACAACCATACGAGTCCAACATAAGACCTGCCGGGGATATTATCAAACAGCAAACACCCCCCCCAGCGCTTCCTCCTGCTCTTCATATTGCCTTTGCATATGATTCTCTCCTCCTGCCATACCCGTTGCTCCCATTAATAGTAAAAGTATTTGTTATTTGGTGTTGATTGATTAATTCTAATGGAAATACTTGCACATATCATGGGAAAAACACATACCAAAGCTTTTAAAAAAAATTAAAACCAAAATACCCTGAAAAAACCCTAGAGCAAGGTCTTCTCAGGACATCGTGATGGGAACCAGACTAAGAGAGGTCTGAAAATAAATATGCTGATGGCAATCAGGAACTTTAACAACTTGTTTCCCCAGCCTCTCTGTTGACATCTCCCTTGTTCAATTTTATATTGCCAAATTAAACGAGAGCTGTCAATTAAAGGTGTTGAAAACACATATTGGAGGTTCACCATTCACATTTTTAATACTACAGTACATTCCTGCAAGTCCTCTGTTACTCCCATTGGTCTCGTAAGGAATCTTCAGAATGTCTATTATGTACCTGGAACACTTTCTTTACAAGGTATTTCACTTGCAATTCACACAGGAGGTTAAAAGCATTCATAACAACTTGCCCCAAGTTACTATTATTACCTACCTACTTTGAAACCCATTTTTTATCCAGAAGCAGAATTGGCAATAAGTCGAATTTCTCCAATTTGCTGCTAACAAACAAAGGCAAAACCCCCCTGCTCAGCGTTAACATTGTAGTTAATAACAGTATCACTCATTTCACTAAAAAGGCTGTCAATAGCACGTACAGATATTTTCTGCTTACAAACCAGAAGTTTGGTGTTGAAGTGCAAAACTCCGCTTCTTTCTAACATTAAACAGTAACTACACCAGTTCAGGAGCTAGCAGACACTTTTCTACTAAACACTGCTATTTTCTGCAGTCTTTCCTGTAGCGTTACAAATTTACAAACACCCTGATGCACCAATTTGCTCCATGTAAAATAGGATTTTCTATTTACACATGATTTCTTGGCAATTTCTTAACAGAACAACTGCAAACCGCATACACCGAGCTGCTCTTCTACCCCACAGTGTACAACAGAGCTGTGTTACCTGCAGATGTTCTGATAACTGGAAAAATATGAGCCAGATTCAGTGCCAGAAAGATAAACTGGATCACTCAGTCTTTTCACAGACCTTCTCACTGAAACAAACATGTTACCTAATGATGACTGGAAAATTACGATTATCAAAGCTGCACGGAGTTTTCAGCAAATAAATTATCCATTAAAACCTAATTTTGGTTGAACCATCCCGGGTAATGAGTTTGAATTGAATATATTAAACAGCACAAATTAAAAAAATCATGTTTTTTTCATGGGCAAATCTAGAAAATGAAAAATGATGCAGTGGTGGTTTTGGACTCCGCAACAGCATCACGGTTCAAACTCTCTGCTGGCCTTGTCCCAGGCTGTTATTCAAACTGAATCCTTGCACAAGCCTGCTGAATTTTGCAATCCCTAGCTCTTATGGCATGCCACGGTGGCTTCTCTTCTGTTCACAGCATTTCATTTTCCACAGAACACCTACCCAGGCTTTCAGCAGAAGGTAGCGAGTCACTCGAGTACCCAACATTCACCTGGAGGTGAGACAGTTAAGTTCTTGTAACAAGGAATACTTAGGATTTCTGTTTGTTTTACAAGCGTATAGAAAAAAGACTGAGGTAACTCTAACCTGAATAATGCATCCGAATTGCCTTGGACCGCTCTGGTAAAAGAAGCGGGTTCACACCTCATCATGTGAGGATAGGGATCCAAACCAGGTTCTCTCACATGTTGGGAAAGCATCTTAACCACTAGCAAGCTCCTGTTGAGCCTTGCTGCTTTTTTTGAAAAAAAGGTAGTCATACCATCATTTATTTAGTTTTCTGAGGTTGGATAAAGTTAACGTATATAATAAAGTGAAAACTGAATCCTGTTCTCTTCATGCTCTGCTCTCCACCTGCTTCAACCCTAGACTGACGCAAACTATAATTAAACCCCATTCTTTTCAGAATTTGGCTTAATTCCAACTAAAGGTAGTACCTGACAATTTTTTTTCAAGCCTTGAAACTACTATGACCTCTTGATTGACTGATCCAGTGTCACCGTCATGAAGATCATCGCTCAAGAGGGCAAAACAACTGTTTAAGGGTCTGTGTGAACAGGTTTCATCATGTCGTGAATCAGTAAGTTTGCTGCAGGGAGACAGCAGATGCTTCAGAGCAGGAAATGGAGAGAAAAATCTCTCCCGGCTTGTACTGCTGCTATATTAAGACTTCTCTACCTCTTTTCTATCTTTTTTATCCTCTGTCTTAAAGGGGGTCTACAGGAGAGCTGAGGAGGGGCTCTTTATAAGAGAGTGCCGGGATAGGATGAGGAGGAACAATTTTAAGCTGAAAGAGGAGAGGTTTAGATTAGGAATTAGGAAGAAAATATTTACTTTGAAGGTGGTGAGGTACCAGAACAGGTTGCTCAAAGAAGTTGTGGCTGCCCCATCCCTAGAGATGTTCAAGGCCAGTCGGGATGGGGCTTCGAGACCCTAATCCAGGGGGAGGTGTCTTGGCCTATGGCAGGAGGGCTGGAGAAGGATGATCTTTTAAGTCCCTTCCAACACAAACCATTCTATGATTCTATGATTTTTAAATGCCTTATTTACCATAGATGTGATAAAGTTATTTGATAATTTATTTTCATTACCATAGAATTTTTAATCTTTTCATTATATATGCAAATTAATTTGAATGGCATCAAAATTACCCATGTTCCTGTAACAGAATTTAATAATGCTAAACAGCATCACAGTGTGAAAGGCAAATAGAGTAAAACAAGCTATAAATATACATGAAAAGGAAAAGCCTCAACTTTGATTTTAAAATAATGATATAGCAAGTTTGATCACTGATAACCCAGTAAAAAGCACCTAAACAAACCAAAGCTGTCTGCTTCAAAAGTATAAAAGAACTAGTAGTTAAGAGTGGGCAGACACGCTTGAAAACCGTTTCCAAAATGCCAACGTAAACAGCTTTAATAACACCACGGGGACATAAAATGTCTGTGGTAAAAGAAAACAAACCAGGTGTAGCTAGATATAGTATTGACACTAGAACTGACCTGGTGCTAGTGTTTTTGAAAAAGGGGATGCTCCACTGGGACTTTACAGGAAACACGATGGAGGAAATGGGACATCACGCAGAGACCATTATGATCCAAGTGAGCTGATTTATTTAAGTCCATAACCGATTCTTACACTTTACTCGATTAATACAGGCTATTGTTTAGCAAGCTGATTCGACAATTCTCCTTTAGCAACAAGCAATCAATTAGTTACATGAATCTTACACTTTCCCATTAGAAACAGCTATGGGAGCATTCTAGCTTAATAGACTACAAAGTTAACAACTCAAGGTCTACCAAAGAAAAGCTACCAGTGAGAAACAAGAGAAGCATTATAGCAGAACAATCGCTCAATGTTGTAAAAAGAAACTTTGAGACTTTGTATTTGTCATGTGTACATGCAAAGCTGTGCATGTAAAGCTGTGAGGCCTTATGCTAAGGTGCCTTTATTTCATATTAGCATAAGCTATTCAGTGCTTGTTGATGCTCACTAAATGGCCTCTGGCCTGTAACCACCCATCAGAAACATGTGCAATACATCATGCTGAGTTGTCTGCTCTGAAGGGCATCAAGATAATTCAGGATTTGGTTTGTTCTACCAGGTTTTGAGGAGCTGTGTTCTCCCTTCTGCCCGTCTTGCAGACATCACAAGCGATCACATCCCACCCAACCTCATTGTGCACCGATGTCCATATCAATCTTGCCACCTTTCCAAAGAAGATCTTTATCTCACCTGATTGATGAGCCAAGGTGGGAAAATTCAGATGAAGTCACTAATACAGAGCATAATTTCACCTCATAACAGAAAGATTTGAAGCTGTAGTATATTAGAGCTTTTGAAAAAGACGGGCCCGAGCTGTGCTGTTCAGACTGCGGTTTGAAAGCAATACTCAAGTTTCTTTATAGTTTACAGGAACCTTGGATCTAATGTCTTTTCCATCTCTATCCACATACAAACTTCTAGAAAGAAACTGCAGAAGCCAATTCTTCTGACAACGGTCATGCACATCAGCACCGGTGTTCTCCACAAACCCAACCCTCTCACAAACCGAACTGCAGTCACTTTAGTTATGTCACTCATTACACAATGTCCCAACACAAATGTATGATTTCAAGGCTTATGGAATCCTTAAAATTATTACATTGTTAAAAATAATTTAAAATAATTTTAACAGTAAGCCCCACTGTACTTTCTCACCGCTGAATATCACATATTTTCTCTAAAGTTCCATATTATCCTACATGCTTGATCCAAGAAGCGTATGGTGTAGCTCCTTTAGGACTTAAAATAAAAGCTTTGAGTTCCTAAAGCACTTACATGCTACTGAAGCTCTAAGAGGCAGCAATAGACAAGGAAGCTTTCATATTCTTTAGTGATACTTGTGCTAGAAAGAGATCAACAGGAAAAATAGATTTGACCCTTATGTACCTGCAGAGGATTTGTGAACCAAACATCACTGTACAGACCAAGGATCCTCTTACTCCTAACACCCCTTATTAATTAATAGCAACTGCCAATTACAGCAGAGTAGTTTCACAAGTAAAAAACCTTCAAAGTCATAATCCTATGGTAATCAGAATCACACAAGGACTACACTATGTCTGAGATGTCTAACATACATTTTAGTAGACGCGGTGGTGTTGGGCTGACAGTTGGACTGGATCATCTGAGAGGGCCTTTCCATTCTTAATGATTCTATGGTTCTATGATTTAACTTACCAGAATGGAAAAAAAAGCACCAAATGCTGATGAGCCTAAAGGCAAAGAAGTGATACCTAGACACTTCCACTGCAGAGTTATTTTTAGGTAATGATCATAATTTCATTAAGTCAAGCCAGATAACACATGCTATTATGTCTAAAAGAATAGAAGATAATATTAGTAAGTAAAACCTACTGTTAAAAATCCAGCAGAGAAAGCACATAATGGATATGAGAATACCATGACTGAAGATAAAAGTGAGCTTTATGCCTTAGCTTTGAATAGTAGGAGCAAGGCACAACTGAAAGGAATGAATCAGGGGTGAGAAATGAAAATCAAACAGCAATAGAGTTCTTCATACTGTTTCAAGAGATCAGGCTGAAAATAGTGGAACTGCAGTAATGTCATACCAGTTCCTGAGTTAGGCTAACGATGTAACATTTATAAAGTAAATATCAAGTTACAAATTAAGGGAGTAATAAAATGGAAATTCCAGTTTAAACATGGATATGGTTTACTATCATCATGGAGAAGGAGTATTTCATCGCACCACCAATGCAACCACATTTTGCTGACAAACAAAATTCTCTTTGAAGTTAACAGATGTTAGATATCTAATCTTTTCTTTTTTTTCCTCGGAAGTAATTCCATCTGCAGCCGAATTATTTCAAGTGACCTTCAAATACAATCAAATTATCTTCTGTCAGATTCACAACTCCACTCCTGGCTTCTGTGATCTCACTTGGACTCATGCCTTTTAGTTTGGTAACTCATTTTTGACAGGCAGCATTTATCGTCAAATAAAATCTACTTTGCAGCTCCAGGGAAGTCACCAGACAAGTCTGGAAAAGTATTTGCCCCATCTATTTTTCAATTGGCCCAGGACATTTGTTTGGCTAGAAACGTAGGGAGTGAAAGAAATATCAAGATTGGCTGATTAATGACAAGACGGACTTAAATCACAACAAAGGTTGGATTTCTAATTCAACAATTTTAAACTTGTGCTCAATAGGAATCTATATTTACTTCAAGGCAATGCTTTTCAACAATGGAGAACCTAAAATTCTTGCTTCTGTCTAAAGAAAACTTACCAGTAAGCCTTTCTTTGGGTTATCTTCAGTGTGTTAAAGTCAACAGTATTTTTAATATTTTAAATTTAAAATTTTTCATATAGTCTGCACAAGAAATGAGCCAGTAACAGAAGTGAGTAGAATATCCCTAATGCAATTTAATGCTAAAAAGTCACACAGCTCATGCACTTCAATGTTAACTTAAGCCCTAACGAAGTGAGGGTTTTTTGGTTCTTCCAAAAGAAGACATCCACAGCTTCTGTGGGCAACCTGTGTCAGTGCTTCACCACCCTCACAGTAAAACATTTCTTCCTAGTATCTAATCTAAATCTACCCTTTTATTCCTATTACACATTAGTATGACATATGAGATGCATTCTTTTAAATCAGTATCTGTTCTGCTACTTCTTAGTGTACTGAGTCTGTCTAAAACATAGGGAAAATGATGACATTTTCCAGAAAAACCTTTCCAGACTCATAGAAGCGCTCATTCCAGTTATGTGCAGTACCATCTATGCAATTCCCTCCTCCACACCCCTCTTAAATTTCCAGGGATTATAAATTCTGTTAACCTCAGTGAAGAAATGCTCCCAGGGAATCTTGATAAATATCCCCTCAGAAAGGTATGTTGGAAGCAATTTGCTCATGCATGGAACAGCACACAAAACATCTCAAAATAATTGAAGTGAAAAGACCAAGCCAGAATATACTCATTACAGACAGCACATAGAGGCACATATGGGATTACAGGCTTGTAAGAGCCTGAAAAACAGGTACCACAGTTTCCATGTTCCTGCTGTGCATAAGGGAGGTTTTCAGTCCCCACTTGTTTACACTGATTTTTTTTTTTGACAAAATATCAGAATCTCTAAATATAGAAGTCAAGCTCCATGCTGCAGCCTCCACCTGCACCCTACAGGTGCTCAGATAAGGGTCACTGTCATTCAAAATCAGCTGCAGGGGGGGAATTATATCTAAAAACCAGCAAAAAAGCACGCAGTTCATTGCACAGCCAGATAAAGTGGAAAAATTGGTTATTCTGCCTTTTGAATCCTAAAGCAGGTTTTACATCCGTAACATTTAGTAGGATTTAGACTAGACATGAGGAAGAATTTGTTCATGATGAAGGTCGTGAGGCACTGGCACAGGTTGCCCAGAGAAGTTGTGGCTCCCGATCCCTGGAGATGTTCAAGGCCAGGTTGGGGGGGGGGTTTGGACAGCCTGATCCAGTGGGAGGTGTCCCTGGTTCAAACTGGATAATCTTTAAGGTCCCTTCCGACCCAAACTATTCGATCATTCTATAATGTGGTGGTTTTGTTCTTTCTTTCTCTTCTTTTTCATTCTTCAACAGCACCATTCTATTAACATGGGCACTGTTTTATCTGAAGCAGGCAAAAAAAAAAAAAGAGCAGGATTGCTCTAGCGCTGCCTTTCACCTCCCACACAGCCCGTACCTACTGTACCACAGCGCGTTCCAGCAGCACGCTCCAGCAGCAACGCCAGGAAACTATTTACCCAAGGAAATAACTACGATAAGAGGATTAAAATAGCCTGAAATGATGGAAAGCATTTTGTTGATAGATATGTTGAAAAGAAAGGAAACGAAGCTGTTAAAAAGATAGAACATGGAGCAAGGCACAGAAGGGGGGGGGAATATCTGGCAGAGGGGATGAGTTTTTCCCTCTGCTGCGCTCACACGCTGCAGTTTACACTGATGGCTGGTCCGGCTCCAAAGCAAGCGAACATCCCTTGACAGAAGGCCTATTGCTAAGACTTTGCCTTACATAGCTCTCCCATTCACTTCACTCCCAGAACCAGCAGGTCAAAATAAACTACATGCATGCCTCCCTCCAAGGTGCACAATAACACCCACGTTTATGCCCTGGTCTCTATTACAGCCCAAAAGCTTCATTAGAGCATCTTATGAATTTCAAATAAAACCCATTTGTGGCTCTGACAGCTCATGGCAAAGAACACGAATATCCTTCTGTGTTATTTTTGTTGGATGTCAGGCCCCCTGAGGGGAAAGAATAAAAACAGGAAAACAAAACCAACCAGTAGTACAGGGAGAGGGAAACAGGTGCTTACTTTATCTAAAATTAAATCACTTATTTTGCTAATTAAGTATCCATGCCCGTATTAGGCAACCAAAACAGAATATTTTTGCCTCTGATTTTTTTGAACATTAATTTTTTTAAAGGTAAAAACATAAACAGTGAATTCAGTACCTCCTGTGAGCAACAGTGAGATCCATTTACTGCTGCAGAAGAGAAAAGGCAAGGTGCCTTTGTACTGCAAGGGAAAACTGAGTGTGAGAAAATACCACCTACTGACTGTGAAAGTATTTTATGCAAACACATGAGAGAATAGGTAACACTATAAGGTTTGTTTTTGTCTATTATTTTACAGACCTACATATTAAAGCCAGTCAGTCACTCTGCGTATTTGTTTTGAGATTCTGTGAAGACAGATCCTATGAGTTTCACTTACATCTGCATCAATAAACACTGTCTGAAACACAATCTATTTTTAGAGAGGCCCAGCATTATGAATGAGACCTTTTGTATTATTCAATGTACACCACACGCTCTGGTAAGACACAAAACTGGCCTTTGCTCATTTTCCATCCCAGATGAAGACAGTTACTCCTTTCAAGAAAGGCTATGCCAACTCATCAGAAGCTACTAAATGAAGCTCTGGAATTACTCCCCCCCACCCCTTCAGCCTCTCCACTCTGCCCACAGAGTGAGATCAACTCTACCAAGTTACTGCTAAACCTTTTTGTATTTTAGGATAAAATTTTAGGTCCAGGCAGTCGCATCCTCCAACACGCCACTGCAGAAAGGCCAAGGAAATAAATAAGCTAAAGTCACGCAGGTCATGAGGAAGGTAAGTTTAACTCAGGAGTACACAGGAGGAAAATCAGTAAGAAGAAAGCCCAGACTTAATTTCAGGAAACATTTCCTAGTGATGGCATTGGTTTTTCACGATTACACAGAGCGATTATCCTTTTGTGTGTGTGTGTCACTGCAAAGCATCTACTCCTTTCTGCTCGGGGGAGCGATGGCCACTCAAACACCACGATACAACAGTGCCATCTTGCTCGCTTATTTTCAAGTCCCTATTTTCCAGATCTAGTTGCAGATTCACAAAACATCATAATAACAAACTGCAAATAAAGCCCAGGGAAGTTCTCCTCATTTACCAGCCATGCAAAATCACCAGCGTAGCAAGTTGCGGAGCCACCTAAAACTCACAAACACATGACCAGGTCATACCAAAACCATGGGTAACTGATTTGACCTGTGACTTTACTGGCACTTCTGTTTTTCAAAGTGCCCTAACTCAAGGTTATGATACAGGCAACGAGATCTATGACTATAACTATTAAGAGACCAACAGCAGAAACAAAAGCTATTTGCACCCAGTCCTACTAAAACTCACTGAGAACTTTCCTGGTCTTCCTCAGAAGGAAGTTTGGAGGAAGCAGTACTGTGCATGTAAAAAACAAACTACCTATTTCCTCCACTTGGATTTGGCATTTCTATTTTGAAAGTGAAAATTAACGTTGCATTTTTTAATTGTTTTGAATGGTATAACTTCAAAACTCACAGTTAAATCCATTAATATTTAGTGACAAATTTATGAGAAACCTTTTCATGTAGCATTGGCCTTGAATTAGAAACAATGAGAGGTGAATGTATAACCATTGGGGACATAAGTTAATGCCTATGGCTCTATAGAATCACAGAATCACCAGGTTGGAAGAGATCCATTGGATCATCGAGTCCAACCATTCCTATCAAACACTAAACCATGTCCCTAAGGACCTCGTCTACCNCATCATCAGTTCCAAATGTCAGCCCAATACCACCAACCCTACTAAACCACATCCTGAAAGAGCCAGATCTGCACGGTTTTCTAACACCTTCAGGGATTGTGACTCCACCATCTCCCTGGGCAGCCTGTTCCAATGCTTCACCACTCTTTCAGTAAAGAAATTTTTCCAAATATCGAATGTAAACCTCCCGCAGCATAACTTGAGGAGATTTTCTCTAGTCCTGTCACTTGTTACCTGGGAGAAGAGACATACGTACAGTATGATATGTATCTTCAAGCGACATTTGAATTTTCAGTGTGTCATTGCATCAATAGAACTATAGAAATGGAAAGCACTTCCCGGACAAAATTAATACTGGAGTGAAAGCTGAATGAGAACTGCAGGACACGCAGCGGCACCTGAAGTACCTGGGTACATTAGTGATGTGACACAAAGAAAGGCAGTCATCTCATAAGACGGGAAACGGAGAGCTGGATACTTGATAGTTAAATAAACTCCGTGTTTGGACAGTGCATGTGGTAGGTAAGGGGGATAGGCTGTTTCCATTTCTCCTTTAAAGCGAGAAGGAAATATTGGAATATAATCTAGACTAAATTATTTACATCACAACTATAAATATTACAGTAAGAGCATTCTGTTGTGCTGCCTTTGCTTTCCTTTCATCCCTAAATGCAACGCTACAGTGAGTAGTTTTAATACAGATTTTTTTTTTTGATCACACATCTGTAAGCACAAACGAAAAGGATGTTTGCAACTTTTACTTGCAGACATTTGAAATGATAAAACTGATCTGGGGGAACATCATGTCTCTGCTGCTACAGAGAGACTATCCAAAAGTTTATAGATTAGATGAATATTGTCTTCAGGAATTTATTATTAGTAGCAGTATTTTCAGCAGCTACTATACACACTATCACCATTTCAAAGGCATTTCCCTGCATTTTTTGCAATATGCAGCAAAAACTGCACATTTTCATTACAGTGTCTAAGGGATTCGTAACTTATAGGTAATTCACCTCCCTCTCATTTAGAAAATTGAGCTCTGAGGCATTCAAATGTGGGAGCTAAGCATCCTCCTGTGGGTAGGTAGCTATGTGATACAATCTCCCCTTAAAAGGCAGGAAATGAAAAGACATCTCACATGTGGTTGAGGATCTATAAATACATATTTTTAATATGTATATACACACAGACACACACACACTGCTTACCACCATTAAAACACTTCATCTATTGTCTGGCGCTATGCATTGTATGGAGAGACTGTCCAGATGAAAAAGAGTTGCTTTGCTAAGCAGAAGTTTATATTCTATAAACATTTCCATATAAAGAACATACATGGAATTTCCAATGTCTTATTCTAAATGAAGACTGCCCTTAGCCAATGGCTTAACAATGCCCTTAATAATTCAGTTGGGGTCAGCTAAAAACCAAGTCGTCTGTGCTCTGACTATACATCAGATATACTGGGAAACCCAATTCCAACATCAAGAGAAAGAACATTCAAGACCAAGGACTGTGGAGCACGTAGCCAAGTACTTCATTTATCGAGTTATCTGTGAGCTGTTACTCACAGCTCTGATACAACCTGCAAGTATTTTCCATAGGTGACAGTTCATATACACATTAATACAAAGCTCTGACTTCACAGCAAACAACTAAGTTTTAGAAAAAGCCTCCCAAATATGAAGTTAGGATTGCAGTCTGTTCCTGAAGCAACGTGTTATCTTGTCAGATAACTAGGAATACTTGGAAAACATTGCAATTATACCTCACAGCATTGCTTTACTATGGCAAATAAAAGAAAGCAGTAATGCAGACAGTTTAAGATGGTTTTGTGCTTTTCTTTAAATGCAACAGAAACCAGGTTGCCGCTTCTCCAGCATCAAAGTCCAAATTAGATCAAGGCGTGCAGAGGTAATAACGGCAGCAACAGATTCCCTTCCTACTCCTTTCATGGTTAAGTGAAGTTTGTTCCTTTTTTATTTTCTAAGTATGGTTAGGCGCCTCGAGCATGCTTGTTAGGATGGAAAAAGCGTGCAAATCCCAGACCTAGGACCCTGCCAAAAGTCTCTTTAGACAGTCAAGGCAGCCAGAAGTATGCTGAGAGCTTGCCAGAGCCATATTGGGTGGCTAAAATTAAATAAACAGTTAATAAAAAGATTTTGAATCAACCTAAATAAATATAAACCTATAGCTTAACCACCTTATCTGCTTTATAACAGAGGATCTGAGATAACAGCCGAGCCCTTGAAATGCTTAGACATCCACACGTTCCTCACAACAGATTTAAACAGAGAAGTACCCGCTATTATCTCTTTCAATAAGATCAGGCTTAGGTTTGAAAAAAAAAAAAAAACAAAAATAATAAATAAAAAAAAAAAAAAAAAAAGAATTAAAAAAAAAAAAAAAAAAAAAAAGAAAAGAAAATCATTGACTGCTCTGACAGTGATTTCTCTTCCTTTAAAACATAAACTCACTCTGCCCCCTGTTGTCAGCAAATTACAAACTGGACCCTGCAGCAACAGACAACCAGCAGGACCCCAGCGACTAAAGTACTGAGAATTATTTAAAACAAAAGGCAGCACGCCACAAAGGTATTTTAGGAATACAATGCTGCATAGTGAAAAACGTTCCTGAATTATTATCTGCATGCTTAAGGCAGTTTATTTTCTCTGCTCGGTATATTGTTATTTCTGGAGAATATTACCATGAATACGAAGCCAGCCATATAAAACTGGGCCGTATTTTGGATATTAAAAAACCTAGTTGCTCTAGGAAGAAAAAAGAAAATATTTAAAGGAATTAAAGACGAGTTTTATGAATTTCAGAAGCCTCTTTACCTCTGAACGTTTATACCAAACAAGGTAAAGGTTGATGCTGGGATCAGCCATTTCACTTCTTCGCTATAGTGCAAGTTTACATCCCAGTTTCGAGAAGTGAAATGAATGCAACAATTAATCACTGGCATTTTCCCATATCACAAATTCATGCAAATGTGCAGTAGCCAAGTTGTGGTGAGGAGATTAAAACCACATCTGTATCCATGAGGAAAATTCAGGAAGCTTCCCAGCGCTCTCTTGCCCGTGGAGCTTCTGAGTTACTTGGACCTTCCCTGGCACCTGGGGAGAAGGCGATAATCGAGGGGAGAAGAAAACTTTTTGGTGATCCAAAATAATCCAACAGGGAAGGAATAAGTGAAATCTTACTTCATAGCAACCATAAGACACTCCTAACCACGGCGTTGTTATCCTTTGACAATGAAGTGGATGATAAAACAAACTCACCAGCAATCGAAATACACAGTTCCTACATCTGAGTACAGTTAACAATAATATTTGCACTCTTGTGTCCTTCTTAGAATAAAATTGTTTAAATAGCCAGAAGGACTGGCTTAGTAGTTTAATCTCTAGTAAAATATTCCTTAAATCCACAGGTTTAAATGCCAGTGGGATCAACTTGTTCTTCTCCTTTCCAGGACAGAGCAGATGAGCTGCAAGTAGCTTAAATGATGCAGTTCAAGGATAGTTGGGGTTTCAGACAGTGCAAACAGAGAGAAAGATTATTATTTTTTTTATCACCCACTTGAGCAATCAGAAATCAGTTGCATGCATCCAAAAACCAAGTTTTGCCTGCTGCCCCAGAATCTATTTTCCAGGTGTTTTTTCTCACCTCAACTACAATTCCTCCACTGTGGAAGAGGTTTCAAGTCATTCTACTTTCGGTGTTCGGCCTCCATTCTCTGCCAACACTTCTAAATTTTACCAATGTATTATTTTCAGGTCACTGAATTGCTTGCTGTGAAATTACGAGTGTGCTACAGAGTGGGTCTAATATCGCCATATAGCTATTTAATGCCATGTCACTTGTTGCCCCTTGGCCAGTGACTTTTGATCAATCACATTCTGCTTGTAGCATTGTACCCAGCAAAAAAAGAACACCACAATCCTGGAAAACAAAGCAAAGAAGTTACTGATTCCTACTTTCTTGCCATCTATAAAGATCTGCTTTTAACCAACTTATTCTGGGTTTGATCGTTTTCTCACGTGAAAACAGGAGGAATCTAAAGTACCAAGAAGTAGAATTTGGCTTTGCCTGTTCTATGAAAGTCTTCATAAATACGCAGAATATTGCTCTGAGCCTTCCACTTATTTTTTCCTCTTCTGAATACTTGGAGTTCTGTAGCAGTTGTGGAGTTCATTTCCCCATCCCGAATAAAACCTGGCAGGAGACAGAGGCCAAGCACCTTCTTGATCACCAACCAGAAAACAGAACGGAGACAGGATACATCTATTAATATTAGAGTCCACTTTTTGAACAAGAACTAAGGATTTCTCTCCTATATGTATTTAGCTATTACGCTCTTTTCAAGTGCACATTTAGAAAATACCCACAGCATAACAAGCCAGAGCTCTGTAATCCCGCTCTCTCACACTGCTCATTTTCCTGTTATAAAGTACATGTACAACAAACTGCGCCCCAAGCCCAAAACAAACAAGAGGAGGGTTTATGAAGGAGGAGGATTTAGCAGTTAACCCTGATTACAAGCAATCCTTACCTTTAACTGCCAAACATCTGAACTGCTCTACAATCTGCCTTATGAACCTGGCAAGAAAGCATCCATACAAGTCTCCGGCTGAGTTTTGAACTGCAAACAGGATTGGCAACACTATCAAGCAGGGAATGAGAAAGAGACACCTCTCTTTTTGTTGCTGGTGGTGTAAATCAAGTAGCTGGCCACATAGTTTTGAGCATTTTTAGAGGGAAACTTAAGATTTAAAAATGAAGACGTTAAGATTACGTAGCTGGTTACTGTAAGGCTTCACATGTATTGTCATCTATATCACAGACTTCCAGGATGGGGAACATAGAGGAACCAAAATACAGAATACGGAAATGATTCTTGAGAAAGAAATAAAGTAACACACGCTTTAATGCTGGTTCCAAACTACCTGTGACCTACAGCTACCGCTCCAACAATCCTGTGAGTCCAGGACAAATTCTAACCATTTCAGCACTCTAAAATTCAGCTATTTCCAGTTGAAAAGGTTGGGTTTTATTAGAAGCATTTTAATTCAATATATTTATTCATTTATTATTCAAAATCTTTCCTTAATGTTTTAACCTATACTTGTTTAAATATTTCTAGCACCAGCTTGCCAGTCAGGCCCTTCCACCTCGTTTCTAAGCCACTTCAGTAAATGGAAAGAAAAACCAGGCTGAGGGCGCATTTTTGTTCCTGTAGCTGCCAAAGACAGACAATTAGTCAAACCCAGCTCGTTGTGTGCTGTATGGAGGCATTAAGCATACTGTAATTTCCCAATTGTAAATTGCTAAAGTATTTATCAAATTAACTCAATAGAATAGCTTTATATGGGATTCCCAACAGATACACACAGACAGGGTTTCCACATTCCCTCTCCCCACTGATGCTGTTTGCTAGTCATTAACTTCTGTCCTGGGAATAATATAGGAGCAAGCAGAGGAAATGACTGCCTCGTTATTAGCCCTCCCCACAGCTAGAGACAAGAAACATTTGTGCTGCTATTAGCAAATGCTGTCTCCATCCTGCAGAGATAAACATTCATCCTAAAGAGGCATTGCCAGTCGAACATCTGCATGGCCCACTGTAAAGCCTAAAGCATCTGACCCCGATTCAGGGCCAGACATACATAAATGGTGCACGTAAGTTTAAAGTAATTACAATAAAGAGACGTTGATTTAATGAGTTGGTTAAAAGACCTCTTCCAAGTTCAACTGAACAAAAAGTAAACACAAACAATGCTGTTTGGGGAGCAGAAAGAGGCTGGATCTAGCTGCTGAGATCTATTTCTTGGTTTTGATTAAAAAATAAGGTGATCTCTAGCTAGAAGCCAAGCAAGGGATGCAATTCAGCCACCTCTAGAAACAGAGCACCTCAAAGAGACAGGGAAACCATCCAGCACAGGTTCCTTCCACAAAAGAAAACCTCTTTCCCATAAAGAATATTTGCTATTCAAGCTTTTGGCTGCTCTTTCCCTTTTAAGCCCCCTTCAGTTTTCAAAAGCCTCCACTGCTCTCTGCAATGAGTCCAACCCAACTTTTAATGTAATAAATACAAAGCTGCTCACACAAACCAAACAAATAAGGACACAGTACGGGTCGATGACCAGTCCAGGTCTATTTCCAACTGGCTCTTTGCTCCCAACACTTCATTTGAACAGCAGGCTCTGCTTACCCACTCCTTTGGGTTGGTTTTGGTCTGTACAGGTTTCTAACAGATCCGGCTCCAGCTCTACACAACACCTTGCAATCCAAAACCACATTAAAAACTCAACCCTGATGACTGTCTCGAGTTGCTGTCAACACATTCGAGTCAAAACTCAAATATCTAGATTTTATCTTGAATTTATAACTGTTTGAAGTTAGACAGAGGCACATGGTGCCTGCTCATTTTTGGTCAGTTAGCTAAATGCTTTCTTTTTTCTTTCTTTTTTTTTTTTAAAAAAAAGAGTCAGCATCAGATAAATAAAAGTGGATGAAAGCTTTGTAAGCAATTTCCTGGCCTCATGCAAAGCTCTGCTACATTATCCATTTCTCGATACTTGCACAACCCAGCAGAGGGCAGGTTCTGCCCTTCCAAACGCTATCGAGCCCCAACTCCTGTGATACAGGCAGAAAATGCCCTTGCCAAAGAGATGGGTAAACACACACATCGACAGGTACTGGAGGGGGAAGGGGGGGGAGGAAAGCTATATTTAAAATTTCCTTTTTTTAGCTCAACATCCACCTGGAGCTAAATTCACCAATTTAAAAGACAAAGTGCTTTTCTTAGACTCAATTGGCTCATGAGTCAAACCAAGCAAGAGCTGCAAATGCCTTTAACCGTACGATTTAACTCTGATATACAGACAAATTACACATCCAAACACTAATTACAAATGCATTCATCAAGTATCTTTCCACAAGAATGCTGGTGGGGGGAGAGGATGGAGGATTTATACACTTCGCTGCTTCGTAATCTTTTGTAAGAAAGGATCATGTTTAATTTGTACAATCACAGTTAAAACATTTTTTGTCAAGCAACTGCCACATTTTGTAAGGAAACATAACCTTCAGTTAAATATGCGTGGGATGTGCATGTGGTCAGGGCAAAGAGAAGAGAATCAATGCTTTAAAAGGCTCTGCTCCACTCCCCCCAGCTGCTCTGGGGAGTCCACTCATCTCGGAGGCGTTTACCTATCTCAGCAATGCCTTATATGCTACCATCTATGTAGTATGACGCCAGAAAAGCAAATACACCCAGAGGAGCGACTTCATCCAGCTTGTTCGAGTTACCTGTCACACACCCTCCCTCTCACACCCACTGCTCACTATAGATTGCCTTTATTAACTCATTTATTAAGCACTGAACATCCTGAGATGTGTTATTGAGAAAAAGCATTCTACAGAACATAGAAAGATGTTTTACAAGTCCACTGGATCAAATTGTCACTTTAACAGTTTCTTGTGAGGGTGGTGAGACACTGGCACAGGATGCACAGGGAAGTCGTGGCTGCCCCATCCCTGGAGGCGTTCAAAACCCAGCTGGATGAGGCTGTGAGAAACCTGATCCAGTGCAAGGTGTCCCTGCCCATGGCATAGGGGGTTGGAGCCGGAGGATCTTTAAGGTTGCTTCCAACTCAAGCCATTCTAGCCATTCTAGTCTTCAGTACCATGCCGCAAGTTTTCTCTTCTTAATTTTTTTTTCTGTAATTTCAATTGCAATCATCTCACTTTTAGTTTGACAAGCAGTTTTGTAAAAAATGCTCAAATAAGTGTTTGCAGACAAATTCCAAAGAGAAAAAACTTCTATTAAAAAAAAATGCTGAAGTATCTGAGAATACCTGCAGCCTTACTGAAACGCAGCCACTATCAGGGCTGGGGGAGGAAGCAATAGCACGTGCTTCAGTCGACAAGTCAGAACATTTTTGACTCGGGCTTCAAAAAAACCTTGGGAATCCTGCCAAGGCAGTCGCAATAATTATGTTGAGCAAACAAAAATATTAGTTTCAATATCAGGGAAAAAAATCCTATTGTGGTGGGATACCCTCTGGGGTGTCTTGCCTTGGAAGAAGGAAGAGCTGAGTCAACCTTCCTGGGCATATTTCCTCCTGAATCAGCTCGTTTCAGAAACAGAAACAGCTCTAACCTGAAATAATGCCTTTTAGCTATGGCTTACTGCTGACTTTTGTATTCCCCTCCCCGTGTAGTAGCCAAACTGACTACAGATTCAGTGCTAGCACATACAGGAGTGATGAGGGAGGGGAAAAAAGCCTCCCTCCCCTTTTGTAGGAGATTGCATGATAACCTATGATACTTCTAAACTAAAACCAGCCTTCAAACACATTATCAAATGTTATCAGCTTACCAAGAAGGTCTATGAATTTCTAAGATCCCTATAGCATTAAATAATTCAGTAAGCAGTGTCACCCCTCCTCTAAAAAAAAAAAAGAAAAGAAAAAGATGCGCAGTGAATATTGCTGTTTGTTGCAGCTGTGTCCCATATACATGAGAGATTTCTCGAGGGTTTTATGGCAAATGAGCAAGCTGAGGATTCTGCCAAAGGTTGTATTTATCACTTTTGGGTGGGTGGAAAGAGACCCGTCTCGAGATTACCTCATCATTACTCATGAATCACAGAGAATGCTCTCTGTCAATAAAAGACACCAGCACCACACAGCACCTCAACCAGCATGCAAGCATTAAACATGAGATGCGTTTGCCCGCCGCTTTTTTTATTCATGGTTAAGGGAAGACTCCAAATAATATTTTAATGAATTTTCAGGGGCTTGAGTTAAGAATAAAAAGATCAAGAAAGCTGAACTATTGGAAAGCACAAAATCTCACTGCCACAAGCTCTTCTCACATATTCCATCCATCTGTTTTCTTTCTGTCGGTGCTGTTGGAAAGTGCCCTTTTGTCGTGCCCTCAGGCAGGAAGAAAAAAAAAATCAATGTGGGGAAACCTGGTGGTCACCGATCTGTGCTTTCCCTGCATGTGAACCCCCCGTCAGCTGCCCCGACTTCCCCCTGCCCTTCTTCACCCACCAGCAACCCACCACCCCGCTCCCCTTTAGCGGCTTCATTAATAATTTACCAGCTGCAAGAGACAAAGAAAACAGTCTAATAACACTGCAGTGGGGATAATAAGATTTTTGCCTGGATTGTGAGGCTGGGGGGGGGGGGGAAGCAACAAATAACAACACAGAACTTATTAATTTGGTACCCAGCAAATAGCAAAAAAATACAAAGTTAGGAGTAGAGACAATTCTTTAATCTGTACTACAGATCAGGAGAAGAGATGAGCACCCAGACCTGAAACAGATACGCACTTAGGAGCGCAGCCTGTCACAGCTGTCAGGATAAAATAAATTTATAGGCTAGGCTACATATTTTTGAAGCAAATTACTGTAATATAATTTACTACTTTGAATGCCTTAGTCCTGGGAATTTGAAAGATTCTCAAAGAGCAGATTGCTTTGTGGTTGTTATTTTGAAATTAAGCCTGTTATATTATTATTTATAACCAATTACGGCACTAATTACTGTTTTTACTGCTTTGTTAAGTCCTGGAAAATACTGAATAAAGGCATGAGAACAAGCTAGGGAGAGGGAAGCAGCAGTTTTGATTATTTAATTAGGCTGGCTAGGAGGTTCTTACAAACTGCCAGAGATGACAGACCAGAGAAAGGGAAAATGTGACACCTCCGTTGCAACTAGAAACTACAGACAACACAAATGTTTAGGCTTTAATTACATGGGTTTGGAGGATTGCTACAGGCTATGACCTGCAGATCCCATTAGATCTGCTGTACTAAGTAGAGTTGGACTCAATACACGTATTGGAGACCATCGAGAAAACCTGGAGGAATTTGTTTTCCATCAGCAGATGGCACATTTCCCTCTGAGCAGCGACCAAATGTCCACGCGTGGTGTTGGCATGTGTTGCATCCTTGAGTCAAACATCTTTAAGATGCAAATTATGAAGTGTTATAAGGAAGCTTTTAAAGCAGTATATTCACATAGATGTACTAGCAAATCCCTCAAGATGAAATCATCCTCTAATCCTCACAGCAGTCGGATCTTTCAGCTCTTGCAGGTAAAACTAATTTGGTCAAGCAGCAGTTTTCCATAGAAAATGGCTTGCAGCAAGAGAGCAATGTTGCGTAAAACAGACAATCAAATCATATACTCGGTTTAATTTTATTGGATAGAGCAAAAATCTGTCCCCAGCATGTATGAATGCAATATCCTCTAACATGCCTCTTTACAGATAGCATGGATGGAAACAGTTACTCTTTCAGATTTCTTGCTTCCTAGGTCTTCCAAAACATTAGACAGATTTCTGAAATAGCCCACGTTCTAAAACAGGTAACAGGCACATTCAGCATCGTACTGCAATGAGATATTCCACACAAAAATCTCAAATTAGTCAAGTAGTCAATACCTGACCTTTAGGATTTTCATTGATTGAGGAGTTAAAAATTGTACTGCGATAAAACATCCACAGTGCATAAATCTAAACTACCTGTGGTAGCAACGCCAAGATTTCAGGCATTGCTTTCTCCAGCCAAGCGACCCATGCCAGATATATCCACTCTCAGCCTTTGGTCACACACCTTTTCATAGAATGGGTTGGGTTGGAAGGAACCATTAGAGGAACCATCGTGTCCAACCTCCTCTGCAATGAGTAGGACTAGCTTCAACTCAATCAGGTTGCTCAGAACCCCGTCCCACCTAACCTTGGATATTTCCAGGGATGGAGCATCTACATCCTCTCCAGGGAACCTGGTCTAGTCTTCCATTACACTCATTATAAAAAACATTATTATTCCTTATGTCTAGTCTGGACCTACTCTTTAGTTTAAATCCATCACCTCTTGTCCTGTCACTATAGGACATATTAAAAAGTGTGTACCCATCTTATAGACCACCTTTAAGTATTGAACGGCTGCAACAAGTTTCCCCAGGGCCCTCTCTTCTCCAGGTTGAATAATCCCAACTTTCTCAGCCTTTTGTCACAGGGGAGGCTGTTCATCCCTCCAATATTTTTTTTTTCCTTTTATAAGGAGCCTAGTCCAATTTGACCTTTTGGCACTAATAACTAATTCACTCTGCTGCAGATAGCAAAACAGACAGCCTGAGCCTGAGGATGGAGAACTCCATGAAGGTAATTTGCACGTGGACCTAGGGCAGTAAGCAGCTGTCTATTTCTCTTACTCATTCTGCTGAGCATCCCAACCAAGGACACCCACATTCGCCTCAAGCACAAGAGGCAGATGTGGGCAGAGATAAGCACCCACTGCTGGTGTCACCTCATCCTTCCCTTTGAAAGGAGCCACAGAGATAAGAACTGTCGTAAACATACAAAACCCGTAAACATACGAAACCCATAAACCCTGCATCGGGAAACTTCATCTTCCCAACCCTATCAGGACACACCTACCTGGAAAGCCTTACTGTGAAGTTGGCCAGCATCTCACATGTTTTACTAGCCAGATTCTGGATCATCTGTCTCCCTGTAAAATATTCACACCTGCCTTGTCTTGAAGGACCTCCCTGTCTAAGGAATCAGCCAAAACCACCACTTGGGAGGTCTGAAATAGATCAGTTCTGTCCTGTTGGCTGAGTATCAGGTAAAGAAAATGATTCCAGCATTATTTGAGGTCATTAAATACATCCACTTCAAGAAATGCAAGGCACTTTTAATCGAGCCTGACTTCATCAGTGTCCAGGTAACTTGAAAAACTAACATTGCCATTACAAATCAGTCAGCTGCCAGCATCAACTGCCTGGTTTTGTTCTTTGTATACAATTGTGCTGTGTATATTGTTAAACAGATGATTGCTATCAGAATGGTAAATAATAGACAGATAACCGCTACAAAATTAGTCTGTGATTGCCTCTCTGTGCATCTGTTTTTCCCCAGGATGTATTGCTTTTGCATACAACTAGCTCAAAAAAAAAAAAGTAAAATGGAATAGAAATCTCACAGGGAACTCCCTGGCAGGAGATAAGCACATGAGCTAATATTGATTGCATCGGTTTCCAAAGCCCATTAACATCAGATGAATGCAGCTGACCTTGAGAGCCTGCAGGAGCCACAGGAAGAAGTCACTTTAAGGATAAGATTGGGTAAGGGCTGGTCTCAGCTCAGCAAAATGCCTAAACAATTTTATAATTATATTTCCTCTACTCTGTAGCACACCAGAAGTGACAAAGCTTTTGATTTGTGCTACACAAGACAAAACCAGACATTCCTTCTAATTGTACTCACAGCATTCAATGACTGAGTGCTGCTTCGTGCCACATACACATTAAGAGATAATACCTGTAAAAGGAATATATTTATGTTTACTGCCTTTTAAAGATTATTTCTTACTGAAATTATAGCAAGAGGGGGAAGAAAATCCTCTAATCCATGCGCATATTTGGGTCATCTTGCCTCTATCTTTCAAATCCATAAATAAGGATTTATAACACAAAGAGAAAGTGGTGATTGCTGCAGCATGGACCAAAGGCAGAGAAACTGTGGCTTAGCTCATTTCTGGAAGTTCATTTCACAGCTGAATTCCTTTTTATTATTAAATTTTCATTTGGCCATATCTGAAATTGTTTAGATCCACATAAATCTGGGGACTTGATTGCCATTAGAGCTATCTAACTACTCAGCTGTGAGAGAGAGATCTGTCCACGGCTCCAGCCTGCACACATTAATCCCATTCTTCCTCAATTAGAAAGAAATGTTTTTAAAAAACTGTATCATGCTGTTTTTCATAAGCAGCGTGAAGCCAACCTTTTGGTGACTTTCTGTGATTAATAAGTATGACGGCTTGTTAATTAGCTAGCTAATCACTTTCCACATCTATCATCATCATTTCAAAGAGCAAGTCATTTATTGGTCTACACACCAAATCAAGTCGGGCAATAGGCATTTGCTTCCATGACAAAGTCCACTGATTTCAGCACTGCTTTCAGTTCTTTACTTCTACCCTTTTTCAGGGTAGAAATAAACTGAAGAGGCCTGATGTCAATGGAGAACCTGTTCGATCAAGGTAAAACACACTATTTCTGATGGAGCTTCAAGATGAGGACACATTTTTATTGCTTATAATATTATATTAGAGCAAGGGTAGCATTTCTGTGTAGAGGGAGAACATTCTAAGAATGATGAAAGCCACACAATTTATATTTTATATATAAAGACGATTTTCTTTACAGCACACTAAGCTGCACAGGCATTTTACATGGGCAGTGCTTTCTCATATGAGCTAACCAGCTGACTTTCAGGAGGCAGCCCAAATGGGAGAGATTGTGTCATCTAAGACAGTAAACATGGTCCTTAAGTAAGATACCAGGTGGCTTCCAGCTCAAATCAATGATAGTGTCCAATTATTAAAAAATAAAATGACCCACGGAAGAAAATGGCTCCCCTGGGCACCACAAATCAGAAAGACATGTTTTCTTCTGGCATGTTCTGCATTTTAAATCCCTACAAACATTACTATGAACCTGTCATCCTGATCCTGCACAAGAACAGATGATGTTTCTCTGCTGAAAGCACCTATGAACTCATGAGCAAGCGTATTAGGCATATTCATCAGGGTTTCTTTTCACCATCTCCAAACAAATGACCAAATTGCAGGTTTAATAAATTGCTTTCATTATTACAGCATACCTGCTGTTTAATTTCATTTACAAATAGGAAACAAGCTGACAAATCCCCTGCGTTTGTCTGCACCAGGTGAAAATCTCAGACATATGATACACACATCAGATGCTTTAAATTCCCAGGATCCTTTAACAGTATGGGCACATTTCACAGTTTGTCCCTCTACTTTCCAGGGAAATGGTTGATCCTTCAATAATGTGGTTGGTTCTTGCTTCCATGGCTATGAAATCCCTCTTTGCTGCAGGCACATCATATGAAATGCTTCCAAGTTTTATGTCTCTTTGCTCTAAAGGGATGGGCAGTTGCTCAAATTGCCTGAAAAGTTTCACGCTTATCTACAAATTGAAGAATTCGTGCCAAGGCATGACACAAGTGAACTAAATGGAAAGAGCCTTAAAGCCCTTTGCAGAGATGTTAAGGTTTGTAGAAGCTGATAGAGAATAAGATGAGGAGGCAAATATCATAGACCACAGTTTCCCTTTGCTGTGATACTCAGAGATAAGGATCAGGATATCGTATCCATACCTTTCACAGAATATACAATCATAGAATCAGTTGGGTTGGAAAAGACCTCCAAGATCATTGAGTCCAACTGTCGCCCATCACCACCAAGCCTACTAAACCATGTCCCAAAGTGCCACATCTACACGTTTTTTAGCATGTCCAGGGATGGAGACTCCATCACTTCCCTGGACAGTGTGTTCCAAGGCTTGATCACTGTTCCGGTAATACCTTTGGGTAAACTCAGCTTGTCACTGGTGCAGCTAACAGCCACTGGCACTAGTGAGGAAAACTGGAAAGAACAGTTTTAGAATTTGATATAAAGAGAGGATTTGAAAAAAAATAAAATAGAAAAAGCAGTCCCACTCCTTAAGTTGAACAATTATTGAACCAGTAGACAGAGGTTCCTCTTGCTACATGACAGAGCAGAAAGGCCTGATTCGCAGCATATTTCAGGCTCCTAGTTCTACCAGGGACTCGCATGGTCTCCAAAGGGAAGATTTCTATCATCAGATAATTTAATTCCTTAAGAAGTCCCAATGAAATCAGGATGAGAAAAGAATGCTAAATCAACTGCTATCAAAAAAACCCTCAAAATTACTATTCAGAGATTACACATATTTGTTAGTACTCTAGTTTTTATTCCCCAACAACAAATAAATCCATTAAATAGCTAACAGAAGTCCTGTGAACCAGTTCCTGTTTAGAAAACAATATTGCAATTATACTGCAGTTTCTATACAGAGAGTCAAGCTAATCTTTTTGTATTCAAGAAAACATCAGCTCTTATTGCATTTTTATGGCAACAAACACCAACAGTTCAATGATGCAAACAAGTCTTATCTCAGAACCATTGCCGCTGCCACTGGGAATGAGTTAATTGCAAGAACAAATTAAACATTAATCACTTAAGTGATTTAAATTTAAGTTGTACATACTGTTCTGTTGCTCATTTTAGCATTAACATATGAAGCTGCTCAAAGCCATTAAAACACACAGCAATGAGGCAAGACAATTAAAACAAGGCTGTGCTATTTCTTTTCTTCCCGCTCATCTGCAGATATTATGATCTTCTTTCCGACCTAAACCCTTCTATGATACCTGATATAGAATGTAGTATTCAATCATTTGAGGTGTGAATTTGATGAACTGTAAAATAGCATTAGCTGCTCCATCAGTACAGAAAAAATGAATGAGAGCTGGACACTCCCTGCCTTCCTTGGCTAATTTGGGTCTATTTCTTCTACCAAGCTACCCAACTACAGAATTTGCTTGAACTCAATAGAATTTGGAAGCTTCTCCTACCTTTCCAATTATGACTGTGACTGGCCCACAGGGATGCAGAAGTTCAGATGGATGGTGAGCACAACTGCCTGCATTTCACTGCAGAACTCAGACAACCCTGCCTGCATAGGAGACATCACTTTACAGATAATTCTCTTGGCTTTCAGGTTACCCTATTTGCACAAAAGTCAGACATCACAGACGCAGAATCAGAAGCAGGCTTCGTGGCTGCTTATTGCTCTAATCCCTTGACAAACCTTAACTGCCACACTGAAAACAAAACGTAGCCCCTCATGTTGACAACATTTGTACCTTGGGTCTTAGGCGCCTGGATACAGTTACAGCGTTTATAAACTTGTTTGCAGAAAATGCGTTTAACACAGGACATGTATGAAGAAAGGCACGTTCTTTGAGTCCACACATACAAACCATCCCGCATTTGTTTCAGGGCTTTTCTTCAATCAGCATCTCTTTCAGAAGTATTTTTATTTCAAACGCTTTCAGAAAAACACCTACTTCCAGCCTAGTTTTATACTACTGAACCATAATAAGCTAACATGGTTTTGTTCTGCTATTATATTCAGACTCAATCCATTGAATAAAGTATATTACAATACAACATATATGTAACTTTCCTTCTATAAGTGACAGGCAGCTTGCAGGTCTGCTGTCTTCCCTTCAGGGATCTAAAAATGTTTTATAATGGGAAATTTAACTTCAAAGTGTTTCTGTGAATGAGATGCAGCACCTGATATTTTTCCCAGTTGCATACACAATGAAGCTATAGCAACGAGAGATTACATCAAAGGTCAGAGAGAAGTTCATTGATGAAGCTCAAAGAGTCTTAACACATTTCTCGTGCCTCAAGTGCAAGAAGTGTTATGAAGCAATTCCTATTAAGTATGCAGTATATTCAGGTAAACGAACCTGATCCCTGAAGGATTTACAGGCCTTAAGCTATTTCAGGCTACAGAGACCTTTTGACTGGAGTGATTTCTTTCACTGGTTCTGGTGGTATTTGAATCTAAGGAAAAGAATAGAATTAATTTCTAGTTCTATTATCGCAGAAAGCACACAGAAGATCAGTCCCTCTTTCTACAGCAAAAGGGAGGGATGTTTTAACCATGTTCCTGGCACCTCTATAGGACCAAAGGAATAGAAGAGAAACTTCCAGTAGGATAAGGCATCCTATTTCCACTGCAATTTTTCTTCAAAGGAGCTTTCAACCCTACCTATTGCAGGCAATGAAAAGCACCTCAGGAAAGAAGAGGAGTCCAAAAGAAGAGGCTGAAATCCCAGTGCTCTGATACAGACTTACCTAGAATACGTCAAAACATACGCCAAATTATTCAATGTCTCTAATTAAGTTCTTAGATTCCCATGAATTCTCTGTTTATTTGTTGCTTTTATTTTTCCATCTTTTTTTTCCCCAAAGTGCAGTTTCCTAGAAGCAGGATGTTTGTTTCCTTCTTCCTTGCTTGGAGCTTCCTTCCTAGAGTTTAATAAATAAATGAAACTCAATCGTAACATATGCCATAAAGCCCTGATATCCCCTGCCAGAGTTGCACCACGAGGTCACGCCACCAGGGATGTGCCAACTAATGACCTCACCTCACTCACTTAACGAACAACTGCATAAGAACAGCAGTGAGTCACTCATTAGGATGTTACCATACGCAGAATTGCTAATTCTTCTAACTGTAGCCACGCGTGCTTGTTTGCATCACCACAACGCCGCATTTTAAATGCCAACCAGGAACGAAACTGCTTGTGAATCACCAGACACTGGGATCAAAGTAGTCGGCTGAAACTGCTGAACCATGATTTATTAATAAGGAGTAAAGAGAATGCAAATAAACTAATTATAAAATGGGGCTTGTCGGAGCCAAATTCCCAAAATAAAACTTTAGGCAATGTTCAAATGATTATCCATGTAATTAGGAACAGGGAGCCAAATACAAACGGCCTGATCACCAACTTCAGTGCGGTTAGGGTTCAAAACATAGACCTCCTGCCGGCTTGACTCGTCAGCAACGGAGGAATCAGGTGGCACGTGCTGAACCGAAAAATACAAAGCATCTAGAGCAGTTCAGACAATTCCATGTTATCCATGAAGAATCCTAATGGAGACAATTTGACACACATGCCCTCGCACACACACAAACTTCACTCTCCCATGGGCTCTTGGCAGTTCCCATACGATGGTGCATGAAGTCTATTTTTCAGCTGTATCTCTTCTACCCTTTCTCATAGATCAGACAATGATTTACTCTGCACTCACATATTCTACGTATATTCAAAGATTCATGAATCCATGAGAGAATCTGTTTCCAGAAGCAGCAAAATTATTTGAATTAATTATGTTTTATCACTACCAAAAAATGGAAAAAATTCTTAGAAGCTGATGAAGCTGCACATTTAGGGGACGCAAACAGTGATAAATGCTCAGAAGACCACTTCCCTGTGTTGTCTGCACACAGAATAATGTAAAAGCGATTTATATTAGATATTTCAACAACTCTAATGTCTCCATCTTTTAAGTATAATAACAGGTTCACTGGACCAGCTGTTCAATTGCTACAAACCTGGAATTCTTCTGTTTCTGTGGCATCCAGAGTGCCAGTTCAGGAAAGTTGGTAGTTAAATGCCCGGTTTTACAGGATAAATCCTTCCAATTTCAGAAGCATTTATCATGTATTAATCAAGGTGATACGTGCTTTCAGTACAGCAGTGGGTCTCTCAATATTTGCTGAAACATAGTACTTTGAGGGAAAAGAAGCTCAACCACATATCCCACCTAATTCTGGAAAAAAATACGTTCGTTGATTTGAATTCCCCCAGCCAGGTATTGACTGAATGAGATATTAAGGCCTGCATCTAATATTAAGCACTGCACTATTTCATACATCCAGTCAGGCTTAGCATATATCTACAGAAATGAAGACAAGCATCTTGTATGTTCCTCTCATGTTAAAGTATTACTGTGGAGATGACAGGTTCTGACAGTACAAAACAAAAGACAGAGGGAAAAGAATCATCAATACAGAACAAAATACACAACCCAAAGAAATTCCCTGACAATTGCAGCATCTGTATCAGACCAGGACGGTTTAAGAAACATCAGGCTCTCCAGAGGTGGCACGGAACACTTCACAGTAGAAGTAAATAAACCAAAACGAAAATATACAGTGGACTTAGACTAAATTAAGTTGCTTTCCGTCACATCAAAAGTAGTTTCATGAAGAATCCTACAGCAATACGTGCTTGTAGCACAAACACAAGCTCCTCAGGAGACTTTGCCTTTTGCTGATTTGGAGAATCACATCTCCACTGCTGCACCTCTTCGCAGCATGTACCGAAAACACTCCGGCTTACATAGACAATATTATTTCATTTCTTAGTTGAGGGACACAGAATTGTTTATTTGCCAGATTGCAAATGTTAGACTACACAGAAAGGATACATAGAGGAAAAAAATAAATTCTGTAAACAGATGAAGTTTAGTGTCAACACGAACTGTATTTACTAGCTTTTAAAACTGTTCACCGATTTCTTATTTACAAAAGGATCTTAGGGCTGCAGCACAACTGCTGTCCCTATAGAAGCGCCAGCCTTTTTTAAGTAGTATTAAAGCTGAACTAAATTAAACTAAGACTCGGACTTAAAGTTTTTTATCAGTTCTCTTACTATTGAGTAGAGCAATAAGGCTGGAAGGGGAATAGACCTGTGCTGCAACCACTAATGATCACGAGAACTTCATGACACCACAGGATTCAGAAATGATGGGAATCAAGACATTTTTTCAAATAAGATGAGAAAACCAAGACTGGTGGTACCATACCTACTTACTAAAGATAGTTACAATAATGATGACACACGTCAAGTCCATGTCTTTAAGTTTTGCCTTGCAGAGAAAAGTTACTTCAAGACAGTGAAGCACGGTCATTTTCATAGGGACTAACATCCCACTGGATTCAACTAGAGCTGCAGACATNACTCCGGCTTACATAGACAATATTATTTCATTTCTTAGTTGAGGGACACAGAATTGTTTATTTGCCAGATTGCAAATGTTAGACTACACAGAAAGGATACATAGAGGAAAAAAATAAATTCTGTAAACAGATGAAGTTTAGTGTCAACACGAACTGTATTTACTAGCTTTTAAAACTGTTCACCGATTTCTTATTTACAAAAGGATCTTAGGGCTGCAGCACAACTGCTGTCCCTATAGAAGCGCCAGCCTTGACATTAACATGATAAATCAACCGATTAGTAGATTAGTATTTAAACAGTATTAAAGCTGAACTGAATTAAACTAAGACTCGGACTTAAAGTTTTTTATCAGTTCTCTTACTATTGAGTAGAGCAATAAGGCTGGAAGGGGAATAGACCTGTGCTGCAACCACTAATGATCACGAGAACTTCATGACACCACAGGATTCAGAAATGATGGGAATCAAGACATTTTTTCAAATAAGATGAGAAAACCAAGACTGGTGGTACCATACCTACTTACTAAAGATAGTTACAATAATGATGACACACGTCAAGTCCATGTCTTTAAGTTTTGCCTTGCAGAGAAAAGTTACTTCAAGACAGTGAAGCACGGTCATTTTCATAGGGACTAACATCCCACTGGATTCAACTAGAGCTGCAGACATCAAAACATAATCAATGGCAAAGAGTCTGCTTTATTAGTACTGGACAAACCCTGTAACATTAACATTTATGCTTCATTTTTAAAATGCCTGAAATATCATAAATGCAATGCAATTATATTTGACATTTGTGATTGCCTGGAGTTGCATTTACAACATTATTGCCTACTCTGTAGCAGTGGGAAGCAGAGACTTTTTACCTGTTTAATGCTTCAGTGACATAGAAACATTAAGGATGCCCACGTATGATAAAATTGTCCAACTGCCTTATTTTTAATTAAAGCACAGCACAGCCGACTTCTGCAAAACGATATCCATCTTCCACACTTGTCCAGACCTGCTTACTTTACAGCAAAAATGCCTGTTATTTAACACCATTTGGCTCTAGCAGATTCATCTTAGATAACATAAAGGCATTAGACTCCTTTTGCAACCCTCTGCTAGGAGAGACCTTTTTCTTTCTAAAGAGACAGTGTTCACAACTACACTTTATCAAGTAAATCATTAAGATAAGGAGTATAACCTCAATTTACAAAAAAGGTTTTATATCAAAACATGTTGCGTGCCCTGGAATTTGCACAGTTCCCCAAAGCAGAGACATAACTCTCACACAAACAGCTACACGGGGCTCCCAAAGCCTGCCTAAATCTTCAGCCTCACCGAGTAATGACAGAATGAAAAATATTTGCATAAGCTTGTAACTTGAGCAAGCATAACAAGGGTGAAGCATGGGAATACAAAGCAGTTTTCACCGAGGCGCGGTTATTCTAAACCACAAAGCTACATCCTAATTGTAAAAAGAAGATACATATCCTTAGAAGTCATTTAAGCTGATAGAGTCTAAAAAATACGTTTGCCTGCTGCATGTTTTAAAATAATTGTCCTCACCTTCCGAAAGCAACAGTCCCATAAGGCAATCCTAGTGCAGTTGGTGTTGGGAATGGAATGCTAATCCTGGAAGCACAGTGTCTGCATATGAATGAGCCCCTCTTTGGGTCCCTAACATTTAATAATCTTTGATAAATGCAATGAGCGGGGGCATTTTATCCAACATCGCTGAAATCCGAAACGCAATTTCTCAAGTGTTGGCAGTTTCCAAAATCAGCGTTTATTTTGCAAAAAGCGCTCTAAAAATGAATAATTTCTTTTGTCTTTTGCATTACAGGCTGGAAATTCGGAAGTTGAAATTTTAAGCTCCTGGTCTTTTAATCTTTGGGTTTCCGTGTTAAAGAAAATCATTTTGCAGCTCCACACATCACTACTTTGTGCAAGAGCTACATTGGCTCTGGGTGGCCACAAAGTAAAATCAATCGGTACCAACACTGAAGTTTCTCCCTCTATAGTCCAGATCACTACCAAAACCCCCAGCACGCTACAGCATCTTTCTCCTACTTTTCACTGCAATCAACTCCATCATCCAGGCTGCTTGTACGTCGTAATCTGTTCTTGAGAACTGTAATTGCACAGTGGGAAGCTCAATAAACCTACATCTTATCTGAAAGAGAAGCCGGTAATTGCCTGAAAGAAATGGATCTTGCTGCGGAAGGATATAAGACAGTGTTGGATGTATTGTTAGCTGCTC
>WAAB01004781.1:385422-395593 GCA_013389865.1 Piaya cayana
AAAAAAAAAAAAAGAAAGGAAAAAAAGTAAGAGCTGCTTTTTTTTTTTTAGGTTAGAATCTAATAGAATTTTATGCAAAACCACTTTTTTTTCTGCAAAACAATCAGCCTTTTTTGTTTTCTTAAAATAAAACCTATTTTAAAAGTTATTAAATATTTCGGAAGCTCACACACTGCAGCAAGAATGCTGGCAGATCAATACATACTCTCACTATCAAACTAATCTTCACTGGCTTCTGAATAATTCAGGTTCATTAGACTTCCAAGCTGTCTGGCCTAAAGGTTACACAAGACATGCATCAATGTGTCAGAAAGGTGGCAAACACGTTTCCATTCCTTTTCTATCCACATACTCTGTATTTGTACAATCATAATAATTTGAAAGCCTCAAGTTAAATTAGTCTGCAACCCTGTCCCAAATATGGGCTGTATTTGTTAATATAAAGAACAAAAGCCTAACGCACGCATAGGGAGTAGGGGGAAGGAGGCAAAAGATTCTTAAATGGTGTTTTGAACAAGGATATAGACTTTAAAAAAAAATAAACCAAGATTAAATAGGTGGACAATCTATTCAGAGAACATTTGAGAGCAGAAACACTAATGCAACCACTTTAAATTTACCAGTTGTTTTACTTAAATCTTGCATTTACCAGGGACATTTAATTATTCTCTACTTTTTGTTTCACTGCCAACTCACCGGCACTGGCAAAGATTAAATTGTCACATAACAACCACAGGACATTATGTCTTTGGTTCCTCAAACTAAAATAGCAAAGAAGACTATCAGGTCCAGACATCTCCTCTGCTATGATCAGGTAACCCTAAATCACATCCCTGTAACTTCGTCTTCCATAATATAAGGACACATCGCTAGAGGATGCTGTCAAAGTATTTCTATTTTTCAAACTGTCAGCACATCAAAGCCCTAAATAAGTCACAAAGTACATGGTAGACTATGTCCAAGCTGTGTCTGTGGTTCAGTGGTAGGACCTGCAGTCCTGATCACGCCGAAGCTCCCACTATGCATCACATTCAGCTGCTCGCTCCTGATAAGATGTTTGCTCTAACCTATCTACCTAGTGTCTGCGTAAAGTCAGTGTTCAAAATGTACTGAAAGAGGGAACTTCATGTGAAACAGAAAATAAAGGAATGATAAGAACATACACAGAAGCTCATGTACGAGACATAGTGCCGCTGTTCACCCTTTTATAATACAGAGAGACATTGAGTAAAAGTTCTAAGACAGTAAAATTGAAAACCAACCTGATATTTTAAATTACAAATTCCACCTAGAGTACTCATCTCCACAGTGGGTCACTGAGATAAAAACCTTGACACACAGAGCTAAATTTGATCATGTCCCAGGCTGGATTTAGTTGATTTATCTCTATTAAGGTAAAAAACAACAACAAAAAAAGAAAACAGATAAGTATTGATGACCAATAATCAGTAATCTTACTTGAACATGTAAGAATATAATATGACAAAATCCTTTGAATTGTGCTTACTAAGACATTTATCATTGAAAATGAGGAACATCAAGTATTTTGGATCTCCGTTCAGCAGAGTTTTCTTTACAGAAGGCTGATTTGTTTAACACAAGCTGATTTTTTTCCCATTATGGGGTGAGTTTATATTTGGTACCAAAAATATCTATCAGATCTGATGCCATTTTTAAAAACAGCACTAACCTCAAAAAAACAGAGATCTTGTCTCTGGTAGACAAATCACACATGATTTCAAGCTATGATTCAAGTTGAAGGCAATAAATGACTCGAAAAAAATTGAACTTTGCATCGTTGGTTGTCAAAAGAGAACCGGCAGTGACAGATTCCTTCAAAACCTTGTGCTCATCTCCCTGAATAAGGATATCCAAGGCATTTTAGCATCTACTAAGCTCACAGAATAGAACAAGAAGGTGTACTGGTCAGTTATAAACTCAGTCCATGTCAGATAAATGCTGGCCAGAAGAACACAGAAAGGAATGAGCAAAATTAACTGATGTTAACAGAAATTAAGGCATGCATCCACATACCCGTTAAGTCTTCACATCTTCAATGGACTCAGAGGCCTCAAACAGTTAAAATTATTCAAAAACTCTTTATTTTTCCTTCTGCCTGCCATAAAGTTGACCATTTCAGAGGGTGGTGAGGCAGAGGTTGTCCAGAGAAGCTGTGGATACCCCAGTGCATGGAGATTTTCAAGGGCAGGTTGGATGAAGCTTTGAGCAACCTAATCCAGGGGAAGGTGTCCCTGCCCATTGCAGAGGAGTTGGAACTGGATGATCTTTGGGTTTCCAACTCAAATCATTCTATGGTTCTACAATATTAACACAGACCTTCTCCAACACGTTATTCTAAGACATTTCACATTCTCACTCATACTTAAAAAACAAAAGAGTCGGCTCCCTGAAGTTTCAATTAAGCATTTATATGAAAATATTTCTGTTAACTTCTATGTAACCCCCTGAACAAAGGGCTCCTGTTCTGATTTTTTCTGCATTTCTACTCGTCAGGCATTACAATCTCCAAGCCTCCTGCCCCTGTACAGCCCTTGATTGAAGGCAAGGCTATGACCACAAGGCTAAACTGCCTCAGCCCTATAAATCTTCCTTTCAAAATCCTCTACAGCTGTCTTTTCATTCAAGAAGTATCTTCCAATCCCATTACTACTTAATCCCTTTATAATCCAATCAACCTCAGCAGCATCATGTCAGCTCCCTCTGTCAACACTGTAACCCTGTAATATTTCATTCTGGGAAAGAGCAGCACTGCTTCCCATTTCCAGAAAAAATTGTAATTCCTACCCTTGACCCAGCTTTGTTCCGGATTCAGTTTCAATTGCCATAACCACATTAGAAAGAATGACTGTATCTCCCACATATCTTTATTTTACATGGAGTAAAAAGATAAACTGAACTTCTCCAAGTATTTCTAACGAAATAAAATACCGGACGTAATTCAGACAGTAATTTGGTTTGGTTTACACCTCCATTTTAGTGAAAAATATAGAATTCAGTTGGGTTGCCAATGGAGTAAATGATAAAGATACTTCCCAGAGGCCACAAGTTTTACAGCTGGGTTTCTTTTTGTAGCCATTTTTCTTTTTCTTCCTCTTCCACCTCCTATTTTTATGTAAGTAGTAAATAGTCTATAAAGCTGTATTTACCTGGACTACACAGCTGATTACATATCACTACTGTTTGTGCCTATTCCTGGCAGTTTGGAAGGTCACCTGTGGATTTGTGCTGCTGAGGTAGTCGTCTTCACCTGAAACACGCTTGGCAAGGTGAGACAGAGCTTCACGCAGGTACAACAGCAGATGCTTTGCATTTTTGCTGTGTGTACACAGCAACTATCCAAATCCTCTTGAATGAGGTGATGTTGCTAACATTTTCACTTGCACCAGCCCACCAGTCAACCATCCTTCCCTGAGAGCATTACAGGACCTGGTGCCCAGATACGTGTCCCATCTCTAACCCTGTTGCTTTGAGCCAAAGGGAAAATCCCAACATATTTCAGCAGTGAACTATATTGTTTGCAAGCCTTTATTAATTGGAAGCTTAACAAATAGCATGTATTTCAAGCATGAAAAATTAACTCAAGCATTAGGCAGAGGTAATTGATGGATTGTGCCTCATCAGAACTCCCCACAGTGTATCCCCAAGCCCTGAAACACTGCAGCTACTGAAACAAAAATCAAAAAAATGCTTTAACTGCTAATACCTTCTGAAACGATCGGTCTAAGGAAAAAAAAAAAGATCAATAAATAGACTATAACCAATCCTCAGAGGGCTAAGAAACCACTGTGAGACACATTAAGGAGGTCAACTTCAGTTTTCCAAGGCTTCGATTAAGTTTTCATAATCTCTTCTAAGGATTTTGCTTCATTTAACTTAAACTAACAACAATCAAAATTTCTTTTAAGAAAGCATGCATTTATTAGCTTTTCATATTTGTGTGCTTTTTTTCCTCATAATTAACTTTCTTTGCAAAAAGGTCCTACTTTAATATAGTCCAACAACAGCAGGGAGACCTAAAGGCAGTCCCTGGTCCAAGACACCAAAGATACTTTGGTGTTGGGCTAACAGTCAGACTTGTTGATCTTAGATAGTTTTTTTCCAACCTTTATGATTCTATGTTCCTGCATTCTTTATGGTATTTCAGGTACACTACAGGATCACCATATTCATTTGCCATCATTCTTAGAGTCCACAAGAGGACCCAATCCTGTAACCACAGAAATATGGATGTTCTGGGGGATAGTTTCTGCCTATTTTATTAAGAAAAAAGATCGAACCTTGTTTGCTCTCTCTGCAACATTGTCTTAACGCTACTTGAAAGGAACAGTCCCATGGTAATTTTACAACAGTGCAACAGCTGACAGCCCTTTGCCTTCTCTCTGTTCTGAGATGCATATGGGAATACAGCATGTCTTGGCTGTGCGTTTCAGCCCCTCTCTCATGCTATCCGCTAATTATTTTATCTTCTACCCATCCAGTCAAAGTGTTCGTCCTCACACTCAGCAGTACTTGGAACTCAAAGAAATGGAAAGGATTCTTCCTAACAAGTTGGGCGTACCTGTTCCTCTCTCCCAATACACAAGATATTTCTTTGAATCTTCTCTTTTCCCTCTAAGTGTTGGCTCTGCATAGAGCAGCTACCACAGGATCTATGAAATTGCAATTTGCCACCATTAACAGATGAGCAATGAAACAGAGAGACCACAGGCACTGCCACCCCAGCCACCCACTCCTGTAAAAGCAGCCAGATGCAACCCAACTCAGAATACTCCAGTCTTGGTCAACTGGCTTTTTCCTCTTAAAGAATTACTTGAATAAAATAAGCAGAGTGCAGCTGGATAACATTAAGGCTTAATTCTGCCAATACTAAGAGATACTGTAGGTATGATGACCATATATTACAATTCTCAAAGTCAAATCATTGTTCACTGTTGGAAGGTATGTATTTATTTAACCATGAAAACCTAGCATGATGAAAAGGAAATATTTTCATACTATCCATGGCCAAGCAATAAGAGCCAAACCCATTTGACGCAGTTCTTCAGTTAAGACTGATGCAGAAGGAGGTTTAGTTACTATTTAAAAAAATAACACATCAAATTAGGTCTGGAAAAATTAGCAGTAACAGTTTGTGTATTGCCAGTAAACACTTCTACTCATGTCATGCATTCTGAAATAGAATCATAGAATGGCTGGATTGGAAGGGACCTTAAAGATCATCCAGTTCCAGCCCCACTGCCATGGGCAGGGACATCCCACTGGATCAGGCTGGCTAAGTCCCATCCAACCTGGTCTTGAACACCTCCAAGGATGGGGCAGCCACAACTTCTCTGGGCAACCTGGGCCAGGGCCTCATGACCTTCATCATGAAGAATTTCTTCCTAATGTGTAATCTAAGTCTCCCCCCTTCCAATTTAAAGCCATTGCCCCTCATCCCATCACTACCTGCCCTTGTAAGAAGTTCCTCTCCAGCTTACTTGTAGGTCCTCTTCAGTGCTGGAAGGTTGCTATATGGTCTCCCTGGAGTCTTCTCCAGGCTGAACAAGCCCAACTCTCTCAGCCTGTCCTCGTATGGGAGGTGCTCCAGCCCTCTGATCATCTTTGTAGCCTCCTCTGGACCCATTCCAACAGTTCCATATCCTTCTAATGGTGGGGGTTCCAGAAGTGGACACAATACTCCAGATGGAGTCTAATGAGAGTAGAGTAGAGGGGCAGAATCACCTCCCTTGACCTGCCAGCCACACTTCTTTTGATGCAGACCAGGATAGATTTGGCTTTCTGGGCTGCAAGTGCACATTGCTGGCTCATGTCAAGCTTCTAATTACTCAGCATTCCCAAGTCCTCCTCTTCAGGACTGCTCTCAATCACATCACCCCCACCCTGTATTGAAACCGCAGATTGCCCCAACCCAGGTGCAGCTCTTGGTCTGGTTGAAACTCATCAGGTTCACCCTGCCCATTTCTCCAGCTCAACATCCTAAATACTGTGTTCCCTGGGCAAAGGATGAAGTGCTCCGCTCCATACACAATTATTCATTTACTTAAGTCAGACGGTAGGAAGAATAAAAGCCTTTCCTTCCCCTGGCAATATAATTTAATAACTGGAAATCAGTAAAGCATTATAAACAATTTCAGCATTTACAATGCTGGCTTTACCGAGCATATTGCTTCAAGACAATAAAAAATGATTGATACAAACCTCTAGCCACAGATATTTGAAAAAAATGTACCATTGTTCAACATCAGCATGAAGAAATTAGGCACAGAGAAGCTAAAATGTTAGAACTATGAAGCTCCTAGAGGAATATAATTGTGCCTACTTTATATCTCATGCCTTATACCATGCAACTTAGAATGTTCCCATAAATTCCTTAATGTCTATGCAACATTGCCAATGATAACCTTGCTAAAGGAACCATTTTATCTCATAAGATTTGCAGTTTTTATTGTTAAGTTTTTCCATTAGTTGCCAGAGCACGTCCAGTGGTGGGCAAAGCTGGTGAAGGGGCTGGAGCACCAGTCTTACGAGGAGCCGCTGAGGGAACTGGGGTTTTTAAGTGTGGAAAAGAGGAGTAGCTGAGGGAAAATCACATCACTCTTTACAACTACACGAAAGGAAGTTGTAGCAAGGTGGTCGTTGGTCTCTTCTCCCAAGTAATAAGCCGTAAGACGAGAAGAGACTGAGGCCAGTAACTTGTAATTGCTTAAAGCTAACTCTCTCAAAACCATCCAAGTATTGAATTAAAAGCACCAAGAGAGGTGCTACAAGTCTCGGTAAGACTTCTGTAATGTTTAACACCCTCAATTTGAAAACATTCTTAATTTTACAGTTAAATTCCCTGGCTTCCGCTTCCAGAGTTTGATTGTTGTTACAGCTTTTCCGCTACTCAGTATTTTTCCATAGTGAAATAATTAATATACTGTAATCAAGCTACCTTTATTTATTCCTTTTGATAGGCAGAACATCAAATCTATCTGACAAAACAATCCACAATCACCATTTCATCCTCAGCATTGACTGATAACTTAATAGTTTGGGTAAAGAATATATTTTTACCTCCTTATCTCCCTCAAAACCGAAGGTCTAAATATTTTGGCCTAAAAAAACCCAACTAATCACACTTCCTATTTTTATTGTGATCACAGAGACGATTTTACCAATACCTTTGTAAACCAGTATCCCCAAAATTGCTGTTGATATAAAATAGTTAACAATGCTCTTAATGACAATGAAGGATAGACTGATTACAACCAGATAAATGTTCATTCACATCTTGGACAGTTATAAATATAACTACAGGTCTTTGGGGGTGGGGGTGGTTATTCCCCATTTATATAAGGTGATATAACAAATGTCTCAGCCTCCAAGGAGTTGGGTGGAGCTAAGATGAGCATCTTTGAGGGAACATCTTTGTCTCAGGGACGGGGGGGACACCCCAGGAGAGCAATTCAATGAGATACTAATATTCAATGAGAACTAACTGTAAACTGAACTTAAACACTGCGCATAAAATGGGTTTAATTCTTGCAAGGTAAAAGCCTAATCCCTCCATTTACTTTCCCTCCAAAGGACCTCTCTGGTTTTGTTTAGCTGTAACTGTTTTTTTCAGTTTGCATCAACATAACAGCAGCTGCCAGGAGGTCTCAAATGTTTCCTCAAAGCTCTAGTTACAAGCTTTCTATAGGTAATTAAATCTCAGCCACATTTACATGGCAGCTTTTTGTAATAAGCCAAATCACAGTGCAGGCTTCAGCTACAAGTAATTAAAAGTTCTCTGATACAGCAAAACACACTCAAAATAGCTGACCTTTGGACAGAAAAGCTCCAAAACATATGGAAAATTGAAAACACTATGTAAATTACTTGCCTGAAAACGCAGCAAGATAAAAAAAAACAACAGCAGACTAGTTGCAATAAACCAAATCCCATTGCAAAAGCGCAATGAAATGCTCACCTGTGAATCTCAGTCACTTACCCCAACCTCACTGACTCTTCTACAAGTATCAGTAGGCAAGGAAAATTTAGATTTAGATTAGATACCAGGAAGAAATGTTTTACTGAGCGGGTGGTGAGGCACTGGCAAGGTTGCCCAGAGAAGCTGTGGATGGCCCAGCTGTATTCAAGGCCAGGTTGGATGAAGCTTTGAGCAACCTGATCCAGCAGAAGGTGGCCCTGCTCATGGTAGGGGGGTGGAACTGGATAATCAAGATTCCTTCCAAACTTTTCTGTGATTCAATGAAAAGGGTTTTTTTCTATTTCTACACATCTTTCAGTTACATCCTTTCCTTGAGTTGAACAGCAAGGAAAGGAGCAGAGTGCCAGGTTAGCCTCCAACCTGCAGGTGTTCATTTTGCCAAAAGAAATAAAGATGGAACAATCCTGTTGCTGAGATGAAGCAGTAAGAAAAAAAATAAAGCCTGTAGGTGGGGCTGGATATGGATATTGCCACACAATTAAGACAGAGATGATAAAGCAGGTACTTTTGTGTGCAGCGGTAGTTTGGGGCAGGACAGCCCACAAGCAAATGGTGCAGGAAGACTGTGTGATGAGATGACAACACAGGCAGGCAGCACAATGTGGTTTTGTTGTTGAAAGTACAGTTACTTACAGTATCAACATTTCCTCGCTACCAGCCCCAGTAAAATATTCTTCTCAACTCAAAAGCTCACACATGCTTAATCAAAGGCAGAACCACCAAGAGCCAGTCAACAGGAATATTTAGGGTTCCTTCGGAAGAAGAACGATCAGGCAAAGTCACAGCAACCAGTAACGGTGCTTTCTGTCACCCATCTTGTGATGGTTTGGGATTTCAACACTTCATTCCCAGTTTCAGCCATATCTGAGAAGAAGAGAAGTTTGCACGTGTATTTATGGGCATTTATGGTTCAAAAATGGTAGGGTTTCCTTTGTTTTTTTTTTTAAAAAAAAACCAACCAAAACAACTTTCTTTCAATCAGACTCCTCTGAAAGGAGAACAGCACGGGTTATTCAATGCCTCAGGATTCAGCCCAAGGAGAAGCACATTCTCTGCATTGGGACCAGGCAGTCAAGTGTAAGTAAAAAATTACCATAATGAAACATGAAGGTTTTTGCATCCTCCTTACAACAAATAAAAAGCTCATTTAAATGCATGGAGTAAAAGAAATTTTTAATCTAAAATTGGCTTTTCCCCCTACCAGAATCCTACAGGGCTTGCTTAATTACTGCTAATGAGAGTAAATTTTTACACACTACCTGTTCATTTATTTTCAGATTTATTTTTAATACCAGCCAGTTCCCTTTGGGAAAAAGCCTATCATTATCACACAGTCCTCCAAGAAGCACAAAATAACGGCTGCCACTTTGGGTCACCATAGCAACACTCCTGTAACTACATCGAATTTGGTTCAACAGGCGAAAATATATATGCACACAGTGGCAGAGGTGACAATAATAAATGGTTCATAACACAGTTCACGTAATTCCCATTTCAGCAACGACGTGCTTTCCCCTCCTTTTGCCAAACTCAGTTAGGGGTTGCGCATCCCGAAACGGCAGTGGATAATGATGCTATGGAAATGCAGATCAACACCCATCCTTCATCACCCAACAAACTCCCAACTTCATGGTATTGTGAAGAGCCACCTTCTCAGAGTGCCAGCAAAAGCAAGCTCGGGGGCACCTTTTTGCCCTCTCTGGATTCAGATGTGTTGCCAGAGGCTCCTGCTGTCTCATAAAGCCATTGCCGACTAATGTCTGGTAGCGTAGTCCTTGCTAATCCAACCTGCTAGGGCAACATGGGCCACCGCTAGTCCCTAGCCAAGGAGACACTGTGGCAAACAGAGACGCCATTTAAAGAGACTGTCAAATATCAGAAATGCCATCATACCACAGTCTACCAAATAGTTGATCGAGTCATACACTGTCACAGAATCACAGAACCACTGGGTTGGAAGAGACCCATCGGATCATCAAGTCCAACCATTCCCACCAAACACGAAACCATATCCCTCAGCACCTCATCTACTCGTGACTTAAACACCTCCAGGGAAGGCGAATCAACCACCTCCCTGGGCAGCATATTCCAATGCCTAATGACCCTTTCCGTAAAAAACTTCCTCCTAATCTCTAGCCTAAATCTCCCCTGGCGGAGCTTGAGGCCATTCCCCCT
>WAAB01004782.1:0-84406 GCA_013389865.1 Piaya cayana
GAGGAGGGCTATGAATATGATCATTGGAATGAAGCACCTCTGCTGTAAGGACAGGCTGAGAAAGCTGAGGTTGTTCAGCCCGGAGAAGAGAGACCTTGTAGCAGCCTTCCAGTACCTGAAGAAAGCCTTCAAGAAAGTTGGGGAGGGACTAAAAGAGCATGTAGTCATAGGACAAGGGGGAATGGCTTTAAATTGGAAGGGGGAAGACTTAGATTAGATATTCAAAAGAAATTCTTCACAATGAGTGTGGTAAGGCACTATCACAGGTTGTCCAGGGAAGCGGTGGATGCCCCACCCTTGGAAATGTTTCAGCTCAGGTTGGATGGAGCCTGGAGCAGCCTGGTCTGGTGGGAGGTGTCCTTGTCCATGGCATGGGGGTTGGAGCTAGGTGATCTTTAAGATTGCTTCCAACACATACCATTCTATGATTCTATGATACACTTGACAAATTTTATGTATTTCTAAATTTGAATTAGCTATTATAGTATTTTCAGTTCATTTTTTTGGACAGAAAAAAATGTATTTAGGTAATTTGAAAAGTAAGCAGTTTATTTATCATTTCTAAAACGTTTTTAATTTAAACTAAAATTACCTGATTAAGTACTGTAAAATCATAGAATTGCACAATATTTAAGTTTTGTCTTTGCCACTCATTATTCTGAAAGAATGCAGAATATGGTTTTTTTGAATAATTACCCTGTAGATTGACAAGAATATACAAATACAGTGTTGAAAAGATAGTATTTTCTTTCCATGAAAAAACTTTCCATTGAAAGTATAAACTGAATCCAAACCAAAATGGACTGCGAGGACTAAATTACAGTTTGGCTAAATTCAACATGCTCATTCAATCAGCAACTCATTTACAGCAATATCTTTGTACTTCTGCCAGTGCAACACATTTTCGTTCTAGTTAGAATTGGGTAGAATGAACTGTGCACTTCCTCAACTTAAGACACATGCCTGCTGTTACAGCTACGCTGAATGAGACTCATGTAATGGTTTGATCCTCATTTCTACACAGCCTCTGCAACTGCTGGGAATGAATTTATTGGTTTAGTCTCACCACAAGTCAGACTCTCCAAACCAATGAAGGAGACAAAATACACATTTGTTGGTGATATTATTTAGCATGCTGCGGAAAAAGAATCACCAATAGCTGTTTAAAAAGCCGGTATCACAATATTTGTTTAAATTATATGATAATAATGTCATTGGCAAGCTCTAAGAAGTAAATAAATGATGTCAGAAAGGCTATCCATAATGATCCCCTTTTCTGAATTCTGTAGTCTTGTTAGGACACTCACTCTGGCAGACCTCGAGACAGGATTCAGCTTTCATGAGCAACCATTCTTGAATATGTTTTGTTGAAACAGTTGAACAGTTCATCACTGTGCAAGGCAGAAGTCTGGCAGAAAAACACTGCTCACTTACTTAGCTATGATACATTAATGAAGACAAAAGAAGAGGCAAAGAAGAGTAATGATTTATAACCACTTTCAAGAACTAACAGCAAATGAGCCTCACAGTTCTCCTCACCATTGTAGAGACTTGAAAACTGTAGTAAAATTGAGCAAACTTTCAATGTGCAAAACAAAAAAAAAATATTAGCTCTTCTTTTGTGTGCGGATCAACCTACAGAGAGAGACAAAATATACCTTTTAATACTTTATATGACTACCTGCCAAATGATGAAGACAAGAATTTGTAGGAAGTGATGACCCTGAAACAAATTTACCGTGATTACATTAATAATAGCTTTGTGAGCACTAAGTGGCTGATATCTGATCTGCAGTCCTAGCTCTGTAAAGATCAGATTGCATGAATACTGAGTTATTCCATACATTAATCTAGTGAGATTATACTTTCTGTTTTCTTCAGTAATAATAAACATCATTATATGCTCAGTTTTATTAGCAAGAGTTACTGGAAGATCCACTTTCTCAATGGAAAAGAAGAGAGAGCATACCAACTTTCTATGTGAACTTTTAGCTCTGGCACATGACTAAATTGTGTAATTGTATCCTTTTGATTTAATTGGCATGTGGAACAGCTTCCTGAGGATGGAGCATGCTCAATGAAATAAGAAAATTCAGAATCAGAGTAAACTCTTTCCCCACCCCCCACCCCCGCACCAATCTCAAACACCCTCTATTGACCAAGATTGAACAATTATTTTCCAATATTTGACTGTAAGAATTCATAATGGATCTACTGAGGACTGTGTGAAACTAGACGAGATCATTTCATAGAAATACTTAAGGAAAAAGAAATCATTGTCTAAAGTACTTACTTTTAAATAATCTCTCCTTTTAGAAAACTTCAACCATTGGCAAAAAAAAAAAGAACTAACTGGAAAAATCACAACAGTGATTGCCAGAGATGCTCTTTCACATATTCCATTCAGCAACTGACTTTCTTAGCTGAAAGACATCTACCAGTATGAGCCAAGGCTGGTGACAAAACAAAGTGTATGATGACGACTTTGAACTTCAGAGATCCAAAATAAGTACACAAATGAAAACAAGGATGCAGAGTACATTAATTTTAACTTCCAAATACATCTAAAGCATTATATTTGGGTTTCTGTGTTTTCAGCTTTTTTTGGGACATTTTTCATTAAAAAGGATAAGCTTTTCTTACAGCAAATTTAGCTAGTTATTTATGGTATTTATTTATTTAGTTATGTCTATTAAGTTTAATATAAAAATCAGGAAAGATCATCTGTGTTATGGCATCGAACTTGTGAAACATTGTCAAGAATCAGAGGGATAATTCTTCATCCAGGTCTTATTTCAGGGCTTGCTACTGTGCAAGCTCAGCTGGGCCAGTATCAAGCCCTAGCTAATGACAGACACCTTAGGCAGACTGGGGAATGCCTAGCATAGCGGAGGGAGCAATTTGTGTGTTCTGCTTGTAGGGATTTGACACTTCCTGTGTAAAGCTGCATCACATTTTTGCCCGTCTGTCATGAGCACCATGAAGGCTGCAAGTTCCTCAGGGCAGGAACCTGTTAAACACTTAGCACAACACAGGAGCTCCATGGTAATAATTACCGCCGCTATTAAATGCACTGTGGCATAGTTGTTTCAGTATCCTTACTGTAAATCCTATTTCTGTAAGGCTGTCAGTATAATAATGTTATACTGAATTGCAATAGAGTGGTTTGGCGAAATGTGAGGAAACGCTCTATCAGTTTCCCTGATCTCCTGCAGTGCTAGGCAGCACTTTTGACACCAATAATCCACAGCCACACTGCTGCCAGTAACAAGTAAGTGTGTTTATGCAATTAACATGTGACACCATACATTAATTACTCATCAAGAAAAGTCCTAGCTTCCGTGTGTGTGTTATGACAATGACTGAAAGACAAGCACATTTGCTCCCCAAATTAAAAGCATCAGATTTTCCACGTGTAATTAAACCACCTTCAGTTCAAACTGAAATCACAATTCCACGCTCCATTTCTGCCTTGTGGAAGAGAACTCTCTGATAAACTAATATACGTAGGAGTCACCAGACATGAAATATCCTTCATACTCGGACTTTTGCTCCGTGTATACAAAGTGGAGGAGCAGACTGCCTTTCCAGAAGAGTCTCTTAATACTCTCTGCAAACTCATACATCTGTGGCTGTGGAGTGGACTGGCTTAGCAGATGGAGTCAAAGCCCCTTCTCATGTGTATGGAGTAAGAAAAGATCCCTTGTCAGACTCACTGGGAAGACACTGCTCTGATAGAAGTACTTGAGGGGTAAAACAAGGAAAGGAATTCTGCTGCAGAAACTCAACGATCTTTATGAATCCCAGGCTCTGTTATCCTCCAACATACTTTTTTCTAAGTGGAATATGTGGCATTAAGAAGATGTAAAAGTGGAGGATTTTTAAGGATGTTTTTGAATCAAAACTTCAATAGGTGTCCCAACACCTACACAGATCTAACCTCCCTCATTGTTTTTAATACAGAAGTATTAATAAAATTCTAAAAAATCAATCTTCTGTCCTTTACTTACAAACAAATTCCTACTTAAACTGGTAGAGTTTCCAGATCTATAATTAAAAATATTAAATTAAACTAGTACTTTCTTATATGCTTTTGTGAGTGCTTGACTACATTAAAAAAACCCTGCACACAAAGAGACAGAATACTGTACACCTGCAAACGTAAGCCATATGTGGCTTTTTTTAGAATAAATAAAACTTCCAGGTTTGCAGATGTTAAGTGAGTGATACATTTTCCATTTAAGGGCAAATTTGAATTTTTATTTTAATGGGATGACAAGTACTTTTTCCCAACTTTTTCAGACAGTATCATTCTGAAATATGGGAGAGGGTTGGGGAGATAAGACCTGTCTAGATCTGTTTGATAAAATTCTCAGTAAAATAAATTTGATGCATTTTCTGTTATCAGTTAATTCATGTTTTTTGATCATTCCTTATGAAAAGAAAATACAGTGTGTTGTACACCTTCTAAATTAAACAGATTAAGTAAAAGAGAAGACAGTTTACCCATAGCTATTTGTGCTTATGGGGTGAGAAGGAAAGTGAATTTTGCAAAATAATGATCTCCTGGTAGTGTAAAAAATGGCAAAAAAACCAGGGTTCAAGAGTAGCATTATAATGACCAAAATTCACTATGTGTTTTTTATTACGATGTAAAAAAAGTCTTTTAAGAAATGGAAATCACTACATTCTATTGATTCATGCACAGAATCTTCAGACATAAGTCATCAGTGTTGACACTTTCAAATACATAAAACGTGACATCTGCTCCTATAAATGCACTACTCAGGCTGTAAATCATCAAAGAGAAAAACAGTTCAATGTCATTTCAGCCACTGTAAGCTATGGTTTACAACTGAGAGATAAAAATAGTCATACTGTCTCTATGACATCTAAACCACTTTTCTATTGCAGTATTCTATGTTCTAATTTATCTTTGTGGTTGAACAACACACAATCAATTGTAAGCAACTAGTGTAGTTTGATTCCAGTCAACAGCAATTTTCTCCGGCTCTATCTTTTTTTCCCCCTCGCTGCACTGACTTCAAGTGCTCTTCCAAACACACCCTTTCCCATGTAGTACTTGGTGGAGATTCTGAGTGCTTAAACTTGTCATTTTAAATTGTGAAAAAGACAGGAAAAAGACATAATTTACATTTAATGGTATCAAAAAACTTGTAAAATCCTTTTTGAGTATCACCATATCTGCATTCACAATAATGAGGAATGTATCTATGCATTTTTCAACACTGATATCAGGGATCACTGTACTACAAATTTTTTCCATGCATCATTCCACACCAAAGAAAACAGTATCAAGCATCTTGACCCTTCCTTGAAAGAAATGCACAATTGCCTCCTATAGCTACTTTGTCAGCTTAATTAGTATTCAAACCAATATTCAATTTGCATAATGTACTAAACCAGTTTTTCAAATCTTCAGTGATTTACTTCATTTAATTATGAAGTGAGAACATGACTATCACAAGTGGCATATTTTGTTATTATTAGCATCTAAGAGATCACAACATGCATTAGGATTTAAATATTTTTTGTACGTGATAAAAGCCCAAGGAGATGAAATATCTTAGCCACTGTTATTCAGTATTAGATTTTGCGGTAGCATTAGAACATTCAAACAGCTAATGAAAACATAAGGAATAGACACATCAGTGTGACGAGTGACGCAATGATCTTGTAATATACCACACATGGGTAACTACTAGCAAGCAGAAAGTGACAACAGAAAAATCCATTAAAGAGCCAAAGTCCAGTCTCAGAAGGGAATGTTTTTTCCCTTTGCCAGGTTGCATGATCTTCCTAACACATGTGAAGACAAAATCACATTCTCTTCTGTGAGGTTCTCTGAGCTTACCCCTTTTCTGGGAAGAACATGAGCTTACCCTTGGAAGTCCAGCGTCCAACATTAGACTACTAGATATCCTGGGACCAATTTCACAAGCCTGCACTCACCAAAAGAAGTCTTCTCATGGAAAATTTCACTCAAGCAATGATATTAATGCAAAGAAAGTTCTACTAGTGAATTAGTTAACAGTTTTCCAACAACAATCAATTCTCAGACCAGCCTAAATGCATTTAGTATGAATGTTACAAGAGGTTTTGTCATTCTCCCTCCCCCTTTAACTGACTGTTTCTTGAATTGTACTACCTTAAGCCATTTTATAAATGTTAACATCACCTTTCACTTATTCACCAGACCAATGTAGAGACCTTCCAATGGAGCAGGGAAGTTATCCCCAAGCTGCAGACTGAATAGTTACATGCCACAGATGTACATCTGTGAACTTGCAGAAACACAGCCCTCACCAATTCACTTCAAAACTGATCCTGCAAATACACACAAAAAAACAGTACAGTGTGAGCAGTACTGTGTAGCCCGACCTGCTGTCAGAAACTCTTCCTGTGAGGGAGACTTTTGTTTGCCCTACCTGTAACTGAACCTGGGGACAGTCACTGCATTTTGTGGCCAAATGTGTTTTCTGTCCTTCAAACTGTATACTGGTGGCCATAGGATCTGTTCTGCTGCATCAGTGATCAATGTCTGATAACAAACTGTTAGGCACTATAGAACCATATTGCTCACACGCACTATTGTATATATCAACACTGACTTTGCGTCCCTACCCATGTAACTTCTACAGCCTCTGTGTGATATAGATATTGCACTTTGGGTTTTTTTTAAATCTGGGATATATACTTCAGGGGTTCAGCTGCAGTGATGTCCAGAACTTATCTCATTTAGTATGTCTTTTTTACAAAATACTTGCTTGTACATTCCCAAAATACAGTGTGCTGTCAGCCAAGAAGCCTAGAAAGCTAAATCATATTTCAGACATTTGCACCAAAGGTTCTTTCCAACTCTCTAACATAGTCATATGGTCTAGCTCATAGCAAGATTAGAAAGGCAACATTTTTTCACACATTTCCACATAAAGTCTTGATTTGTCATGTGCATGCGCACATATACATACATAACCATAAAGGAAATGAAGGTGCCTGTGTGCGCATGCCCATCAAAGTAGATAAGCAGATCTTATCTCTTTCCACTTAAGTGTCTCTTTTCTTTCCAACTGCTCCTCTGCTGAATGCTTCTTCAGGATATGCAAAGTGGTCTCAGTTCTTCAGTTCTCACTGAAACTCGGTAAAAATGGGGAGGCGCTCAACAGGTTCAAAATATCCGATGCACAAATACACACAACCACACAGAAGAGAAAGCAACATCTAATTTATGATCATATAACAGGATAGGTCTGTACTTGAAAATATTTATTAACTTCCTGAATGGCCTGTTTTTTTGAAAGCTAATCTAAGTACATAATTCATTCCAATAACATTTATTACCCCTCCATACGCCCCTTGCCTCTACCTATCTGCCAAGACTAAAAAGATGTCTTATTGTAACTGGGTATTTAAAAACAAATGCTAACTTTATCAGAACTAGTAGTAGTATTGTAAAACTTCTTTTGCTTTCATTGTAAAAACTTATCACATGTCTGGATGTTTTTTTCTATACTTGACAGAACAGCACAAATATGTATTAATCACTCCCATGACGGACAGTTCCAATGGCATTCTTAAAGTAAAATGCCTATGTTTTCTCCACTCTGTGGTTCCAGAAAGTTCTCCTAGAAGGATAAGTTTCAAAAGATTTTATAGGTCTGCTCCAACAATTTCCATAAATATCCAGAATTTCCCAATATCTAGAGTCTTCAAACTGTAACAGGTTGGTATATATCTTTTATAGGAGCTGAATGAATTTAGAAACACCAGTCTCTGAGACACCTCAGTGATTCTGGAAATTTCCATCTAACACTAGATCTGTGAAAATGCAGAAGCATCAAAGAATTCACCTACTTAGGCTACAAAAATAAATCCTGTAATGTCACAGGCTTCTGAAGTTCTTTCCAAATATGCAATGCTAAAAATTATCCCTGAATTCATGGAGTAAGGCAAAGAAACTTTGCATTATTGAGTGCCTCATTGCTTGCAAAGTTATTTCCATGGCAAATCCTCCTGTCTATAAAGCAGAAGAGCAGTTCTTCCATATGCTGTTCCATTTGCAGCTAGTTTTGAACAAAACCTTATTCAGGGGAGGGGGCACAGTTGTGTCAGAGAGAAACTGAATGAGCAGACTAGCAACTTCTTCTCTTACATGAACTCTAAAGCCCAATTATTCAGGAAAAAAATCTCCCCACTGCCATCATTAAGAGAACTCAGTGCCTTGTGACAAAAGGCCAACAGCGACACTGGGCAACCTTCTCCTACCCCTGAAAACTAACTGATGGAAGTAATGCATTGTGTCCAATGCACTTACTTGCACAAGTAATTTGTTCAATGACAAAATAAAGGCTGAACAATGAGCCATCATGTACAGGTGATGGGAAATAGATGATAAAAAGCAAAAGGTATATCAAATGTAATTTATCTAGCATTGCAAGTTATCTAATATTTCTATTTTCTTGCTGCATTGGTAGAACTATCATATAACTGGAAAAACAAATTACTGTGTGACATGTATTAGTTTATAAAAGGAGATGTTTCTTAACAAGTACTTAGAGAAAGTAGTCCTCATGATATACACTGGACTCCCACTGACATAAATGAAAGCTTTACACAAAGAGTAAATATAGAAACCATTCCTCCGTTTTCATGCAAAAATCTGCAGTTGAGGCAATATTTTACCTAGCTTAGAAACTGTTAGCTGACTGGGAGCACCTTGGGGAAGAGACAACTCACACCTGAAATACAAAAGCTGGTGTGTAACAAAATGCCCAGTAGTTGTCAGTTAACAAAATAAGCATTAACATGGGTACTATTTCCACAGAGAAGCATTATTAATATATTAATTGCAGTTTAAAAATTCCAGTGACTTGAACATTTCTTCTACATTTGTTCAGCACCTTATTTGGACGATAAAGAATGCTGCCAGTACAGATTATTGTTGCACAATAAAAATCCTTAGGCAGATGACTTAGAATGTGTTTTTCTGACTGAAGAAGATAAACTAAAGGAAGTTTGGATTTTATGTTTATTTTGCAGTAGTTGTGTATTTTCTAGAAAAAAAAAATTGTCCTTCAGAACTTAAGTATCTCAAATGATATCTCAAATGAAAAAAAATTTAAAAAGCTTACATTGAAAACAGTCCTACATCTAACAAGTTCATGCACTGAATATCTTCCATCTGTCAAAACTATGTGGAAAAATTAAAGAAGAAAAAAGTTATTTTGTTAGACAGTAAGCATGAGAGCACAAGTAGCAGTAAGAGTACTGATTCTTTGTTCTTTATATAGCTGCAACAGGTTTAAAAATCTGCATACACAGGCAGCAATAAGAAAGGATGTTTCCAGAGAAAGACTCACAAAAGAACCCCAGCTATTTGTCTTCAGCAATTTCTAACCCATTCTTCTCCAAAAAGTCTTGGCATCATCTCATCACATTTCCTCATGCAATCCCATATGGCCATGCAAACAGAATATTTCTCTCCTTGAAATCTGTTTGTGACTGTGTGAGCAAAGTTCTAGGATTTCACAATCCAACGCAGTTAACCCACCCTTGGCTCCCTAGTAGCTGATTTGTGTCCAAATGGGCTGCTATGCCCCCTGCTAGCCCAGGTTGCAGCATCTCAAAAAGGGTGCCTGTTCCACACTGCCCAGTGTCTGCAGGTGATGAAATTCCTTCCTCAGCTGACAGAAGTCTTTAGTATAGCAAGAGCCTGGTGCTCTTTATTAATTCTGCACTTTGTTGAAACAGTCTGTAACCTAGGAAATACGAAGAGTTTTACATTTCCTGACTACTGTTTGTGGACCTTAATTATTTAATGCCAAATTTGATGGGCACACTGTTGGCTTCTTTGGCAACTGATGATTCTCTTGCTTTCTCTATTGGTGTCCTGCTGGCACCAATAAGACACACATAGTTTAATAAAAGCATGGTAATCACACATCTGCTTTTTGCTTAGATTAATGACTCTAGCTGTCAAGGCATTGAAAACCTGCTATTATTAATTAATAATGTAAAAAAATTTTTCATATGTGTATTGCAACAAGTGGTTAAGCTTGTACTTGATTCTGAGGAGAAAATCTAAGATCACTTATATGGACTATCAATGACAGCCCTAAAAGGACCACGGCTGGCATATTCTCATCCATGCATAGAAGCTCAGTACGCATGTAATAAAGTTACCGCTTTGTCAAACTTAGAACCCAGTTTGTGGCTGTTTGAATGTGACTACAGATGATTTTTGAGACTTTGGAGCATATTTGTCTAATAATGCGATCTTGCCACTGCAAAAGTTTAGTTTAATTCAGTTTAAGACTGTAGTCTCATAGGAGATTTAAATTACCTATTGATCTCAGCTGAACTGCTGCCCATCACCATGAAAGACACCTTTCTTTGAAAAATCAATAGTAATATTAAGTCTCTTTTTGGTGTAAAGGGTCTGATTGGACTATGGTTTTCCATTTTTGTAGTTCTTACTCAGTTTTTTAGCTGGATATTAAGGAAACTGAATACAGAGACCGTTGTCCATAAAAACTGTTTCTATTAAAGCCTCATTTAGATCAACACTACTTCTAAATGAGTTTAAATCTGTAGTTCTGGACCTGACAGTTTCAGACACATTTGGTTTGATGTGCCTAGTGATTTCCACACAGCAAACCTGTAGGAGAGAGGAATTTATCCAGTGCTGTACATCAGTGCAGTACTGTTCCATACATTTTTAGTGGGTTTATACCATCTGAAGCCAATTGTGAGTGAGAAGCATTCTTTACCTAATCCAATTTATTCAGTCAATTCAAGGAACTAAAATGAAGTCATCTAGATTTCTTTTTGTTTATTTGGCTTCCATGATTAAGGGAAAGGGACAGAAATTACATTCCTTTTGGGAGTACATTCCATTCAATAGTGTTGGACAACTTTTATGAATTTCAAGATAACTTTCAGGAAAGCATTACTTATACATATCCATTTATCATTCTGTGTTTCTCTAAAAACTCTACTTTTAAGTTAGAGTGGCCCAGAAACTGATATACACCAAAACTATAACTTTCATGAGGCTCATTAAACAGTCAAGTACATTCTTCACTTTTGTTTGTAAAACTGGTATTAAATTTTTAGTACTGGTACTAAATTGTTCTCAGAGTCCAACAATATTTTACTGGATTTGCTTTGTATATGAGGTATGAAAAAAAAACACATGTGGGTTCAGCTGTGAGATCTTTGTTAGTAAAACTTCACTCCCACAGAGCAGTTTTGCACAAATTCTGATATTCTTAAAGCTTAATGTTCAAATATCTCATTATTGCATGTCTAACTCTACTTTTTCTCACACCCGAGATACTCTTGCCATTTCCTGGCTTAACAGTTTTCGTACTCTTAACTTCCTCATCTTTGAGCAGGACAAGAAAGTAAAAGATTAATTTCATGTAGGTTAAGATCTCAATCCAATTGATGGTACTTGAAAAAGCAATAGAAAAATACAAACATCTAGATTTCATCAGAAAAATAATCCTATTTAAACAAAAAGCCAGGAAAGGATCAACTAAAAAATATACAGCACAAATACCTCTCAGCATATACTCTGTGGCAGCTTTAACATTTGGATGACAATGACAAATAGACACCAGTTAGCCTAGGCTATATTCCTGAAATTCATTTCACACTTGCTTTTAGTTTTTAGGATTATTATTCACTGAATGTGCCCAGGAAAAAAAAATAGCAGCTTGTTATTACACCTAACAGTTGCACGGTATGGATGAATGGTGCTACAGCGCTTATAATTACACATACACAAACATGATGAAAATTAGTATTACTGTAGATATCAAAAGCAAACAGACCTAATTAAAGAAATAACTGCAACAAACCCAGATGCAACCCTAAACAAAAAAAGACAACTCCAAATCTAATGAATCCTTTGAATATTAATTACAGAATTCCTAACAATACACTAGGAAAGCTCTCTTGGAGAATTCAGTTTACTGTTTAACAGTTTCTGACTAATTTTATTAACCTGTACATCTGAGAGGATCAACCCCCTCTGGGTTTAATTAGAAGAAAATTCAATTTAAATCTAAATGTCAACAGTGGTTACTAATTATGGCAGGGCCCTGGATGAGACATCCAGTCTGTAATCAGGCAGTTCTCTGCTAACAATTAACAGTTTCTTTCTGAGTTATGAGTGCAATAGGATTTTCCTTTCTCTAAATAAATATGATTCAGCATGGGACACGACTAATATTAAGAGCACCTACTGCTAGGTGCAGACATGCAGAAGAGGTTGCCAAATTAAATTACAGAGATTTCTCAAACATATAGCTGAATAATAAGCAGCTACAAAACTAGGTCAGGGTCGCAAGCAGTCGACCACAGCCCCTCCCCCCAACATGCAAAATAAATATACCCACTATCTCTGAATAGAAATCAGTCTTTTGTTATGCCCTTTGTCAGGAATACGTTACTGCAAAATGGTATTTATTTCCACGGTCTTCGCAGCTGTGAGCAGGGCTGAATTAATCTTTCAGGAACTGATTTCATCTTCAATTTCATGTTTATGATTATAAAATGTAAATGTATTACTTTAACAAAAAAATTACAATGGAAGGCATAGATGTAAGAAGGCAGCTCTTTACCTACTGCTTTCATTTGCCCTGTGCTAATGAAACAAATGCGAGCTAAGTCTTAAATAAAAACAAACATTATAAAAATGTCTTGTAAAAAATGTGAAGAAATGCAAAAACTAGGGAGACACATAAAATTAAATAATTTCAAAATCTAACCTGAGCAGCATATTTGCGACTTTGAACAAGCAAATTATCAGAACACAGAAAGATAACCAAAACTAGGGTGAGGATAAAGGGTTTAGTCATTTAACCTCAGACTAGCCCCACACTCTCCATGCTACTAGGGACAATACTGAAAATGTTGATTACAGCTGAGCATTGCTATTTCTCAGTTGGGTGACAGCTTTTTTCAAAAATTACTATTGTATTTTCTGGACCATTTCATTCTGATGACCTACTAATTAATTACAGTCATACCCATAAAGTAACCGTGCTGGGGTTTGTGGAAGTTGTCGACAAATTTGTGTCATTTCATCCTGGGACCAGCCATTGTGCACAAATACTCCAGGCAAATGTGGTTTTGAGATTTCTTAGTGGTAATTTCCTAAAATGACTGCTTATGAGAGGGAAAGCAGAAATCAAAGGAAATCTGTATGGAAATACAGAGGTAGTTATATAAGTAGGTGATATAGCATAACCATAAATTTCAAACATGCTGGTCTTGGCCCACTCTTTTCTAAGCAGCAAAGATGTTTTCGATGCTAAAAAAACCCCCTAATTTTAAAAAATCTCACCAATCTTCTCTCATAGAGAATAGCTTAAAAATTATCAGACTGTATTTTGATCCTATTTTCTTTGCAACATTTTTTTGACCAAAACCACCAAGTGGCAAATGAACATGCTAACATCAGTGCTGATAAATGTTTGTATAAGATAACGTAATTACAACTTCAGATACATTCTGAGTAGTGAAGACAAACACATCACTTAGTATGATGTGCATGCAGTTCTATAATTTCATTTAGACTTACATTTATATTTGTCAAATTAAAACCTAACCCTGAAATCCCTTATGTGTGTGTTTAATTTCAAATCTGTAAACAGTTTTATGACCTCTCCAGGGCTGCTCATAGAACAAAAATTAAGTATATATGTATATATGTATGAAATACTTCTAAGTGTGCAAGCAGGTGCTTATTGTTAAGCGAGTGCTTAAAACATCTCTGTTCAAGAAAGCACTTATGGATATTAAATACTGCATATTATGCATATTATGTAAGGCTTTCCTGAATAACGATAAATCAAGCACATCTCAAAATTAAGCATCTGCTTTCCACTACTTCTGAAACGGTGTGGTGTTTTTTCTCAATAATGAAAGGATTATGCACATTTTAAAGTATAATGTAGAATATGGCTCTTAAAACCTTATGATGGAGTGGTTGCAGAATATGTTCTACAAATCTAACACTTGAACCTGACAAGAAAATTACGCAACCATGACTACATTTGGATGCATGAACACAGATTAACTGCATGTTCTCCACACACACCAATGCCTGTTGATACTGGCAGCTATCTATACAAATGAGCTTCAGCAGTCAGATTGAAAGTGGGTGTTTTATGCCTATTTTTGTCACAATAAACATTAGATACCTAGCCTCCCTTGCACCACTGGCTCCACTCCAGCTCTTCTACAAATGTTTGTCTTTCTCCACCAAGAAAAAGAGGGAATCAGGATATCTCAGCTCCTCACCTCACTGTCTGAATAAGTAACTGAAATTAGGCAGGATCAATAGCAAGAAATAATTTCCAACTGAACTGTGAAACTGTTACTCAGCTCCTGGGGATGGAAGAAGAGGGAAGAACAGACAGGGACTTTCCTCCCTCCTTGTTTAAGCTGTGTACAAAAAAAATCCCTAAGAATTAGGCTACAGATGGACTTCCCATAGAAGAGTGACTCTGCACCTGGAAGCAAAGGACTTGGGGCCCAAGCCCCAGTCTCCCATCTCTTTATTTACTTTATCCAGTGCTTTCTGCATTCTAGAATAACTCAGGAACTCCAAGTACCAGTGGAAATCTATGATTTATGTGACGTCCTTCCCTTCTGCACATTTGTCAGCAAATGGATGTTTGTTTTAGGGGAAAAAATCATATTTGTAACTGAAGTTAGCTTCCCCTCCTCCCACTCCCGTGTGATTATTACACTTCTTGGGTGGTTAAATTCATGCATCCTTTAGTTTCATGCCTTGTAGTACTTCCTGAAGCATGTAATAATCACCCAGAAATACTCTGCTCGCTTTGCTTTCTTATTTGGTTAAAATATTTGTGTGAAATTTTAGCCTCTGTGAAGTCAGCAGAAGTTTTGCTCTCAACAAAAACAGGGCAGGGCTTCACACTTCACATTTCTAAAATATTTCCTATTTTCAGTTCCTTTACTATTTCTATTTTCTCCTCCTATGGCTAAAATTACCAACACTGATAAACAATGATGTAAAGTATTTTTTAATATAAAGATTTCAGTATTAAATCTCAAGCTAAGCAGACAAATAAAAACCTCTATTTTCTGCCATGCATACTACAAACTGTAATTTAGAAAAAATAACAAATCACAATTAACATGATCCTTTTTAGCCTTCATTAAGCAAAGGCAAGCATCTCTATGCATTTTCCTATCTGTGAAAGAGTCTATTTCTCTATGTTCAACTGAAGTTCTAGCTGAGATCTTTTGATAGTAGTAAAAAGGAAGTTCTTTTAACCACAGTTCAATAATAAGGTGAATGGAAAAACAGTTGGTTTCCTTCTGCTTCAACTGTTTACCTTGATCTGTTTTAAGCAAAGAGAAGAGTGTCTGTATATATTCTTCGTTACATAACAACCACAAGTTGAACAAAAAATCCCCTGTAAAATACTGTTTTGTTCTCATGTTTGTACTTCTACAGTTCTAGTTACTCTAAGTAATTCTGCTTGGACCTCACATTAAGAGGCTGAAGAGCTTTACATTAGCATACAAAAGCAGTGCTAAAGGACTACTTGATGCATAGCCACAAAGTGGAGACCTAAAGTAAAATCATTGTAAAATTAAGGAGAGCTACGAATTACTCTAAGAGCAACAAAGAGAAAACTGGAGTTATGTGTTGGTGAAAGAAAATTTGACATGATTTGGTAGGACTGAAACCTGGCATGACAATTCACATGACTGAAACTTATCAGGAAAACCTAAATACGAAAGACAGCCAGGAGGAGCAAGAATGTGGAACTCCACATTAAAGGTAACATTTACATACTTAAGACTTTCAGGGCAATTCAGAATAGTTGTGTCTGACTGACAACTATATCATATCTTTTATAGATGCCAACACAGATGAGAAAATAGCAGGAGTAGGCCTCTAAAAATTACTTAGAAGTCCATGTAGATATATAGGAAATCACATAGGTTTCTTAAGACTTAAGCTGGTAGGTTTTGGATGCTACCAATAAATTATTTTTGAAATTTATAAGACTTAGAGATCTATCTATTCCAAACCTAAATAGTAAACCAAGCAACTTAAAATTGTTCTGTATCAGATCTCAGTGTGAGAGATAAAAATAACCTAATAGTTGCCTAAAACTGGCAATGGCCCATGTTAGAGCATTCACAAATTAATTTCATTTGCAATGTACAAGAAGTACGATATATTTTTTTCATGTGTAAAAAGTCAGTATTCCCAAATAATGTCAAATACACTTACAAACAAAACTGAGCAAAGTAGATCCTTTTATGCAAAAGAATACTGAAAAATCAGACTACAGAAATCATATAGTCTTGCAGTCATGCAAGGTTTTTTTGTGAAAAACTATCTAAGCTGAGAGGAAAAATAGACAGAGATTTTTTTTATTTCATATATGGAAAAACTGAAAACGTGGAAGCTTACAGAAGTAAATGCAAATCAGCAGTTTAGAAATGGAGACCATTGATTATGGACAACATCAGTCTGAAGAAAAAAAAATTCTGGTATGGTTAAGAAGAGTCATGAACCAATGACATCTGGGTAATAGCACAAAGTTTATAGTAAGAGTTATCAGTTGTGATACAGAAGAGAACGTACTGCATATTACAGAAAGTGATAAATTCATTTGCTGTGACAACCAAACACTTGTGCTTTCCTCTACTGCTATAAGGTTAGTAAGCAGCTGAAGTTAATTAAGTAAACCTGTTAAATTCACTACATCAGATGGCTTTTACCCAAGGGTGCATATTTTGATGAATGCCTGTCTTATTTTATAACTAAATTTTGGAACACTGGAGAAGTTCCAGTGGACTGGGGACAAAAAAAGATAATATAACAATATTTCAGAAGCATAAGACTTACCTTAGCCTGAATCTGAAATCATCAAAGCCTGTTAAATGTTGCAAAATTAAACACTAAAAGGGCAGGTGTACTAATGGCAGTGGATTTGATTTTATACAAAATGGTCTTGCCCAAAAATACTATTTTTTCCATGGCATCACAGGCCTGACCAGCAAAGACTGAATTATTATAATATAGCTGTATGTCCCACCCTTTAGATTTTGGTCCACATTTTTTTAAATAGTGTACAAACTCAATATAACCCAGAATATGCAGCAAAACCCTACTGACAGATCACTAAATAAATTGCAAATTGGGAAATACCATTCAAAGAAATGCTTTGAGGCATGATGTTCTCAATCTGATGCCATGCAGTATCTCTGTCACTCACCTGGTAAAACTTGGAGAAACATAAAGAGCTGATGAAGTCGTTATCAGCAAATGGGGAAGATGAGATATAGAAAAGCATCTGGGAAGTGTGCTCATTTGAACTGCATTTGAACACAGTATTGTACATGTCTCTTTTATAAATGAACAATAGCAGCCTGGAAAACAATCCTGATCTAAAGTCACCTGCACATGAACTGCCAGAGTAATATAGGTAAAAACCATGTAGGTAAGAGCAAGGGAATGCTCTTCTATAAGCAAGGCACCAAGGAATGCTAGCAGCTCTGCAACAAGTCACCAGTAAGACCAGTACTAAAATATCATGTTCAGTTCTCACACTTTGTGTAATTTCCTGAAGCATTAAGAAACAATCAGGAGTCAAAGAAATAATTCAGAGTGACAGACTACGGGAAACCCATTTTGATGTTTTACTGAAAATGAGATTATGAGATACTTTCAACACAAGCTACAAGTATCAACTCAGGGAAAGAAATCTGTGCTACTGTGGAGTTATCAATAAATAAACAGAGAAAGAGAAAAACTTTAAAATTTGGAACAGGTAATTCATGCCAAAAAGAAAGCACACATACTTGATAGAGAACAGTATCCCATGGAAACAATTTACATAGGAACCTGAAGTATTTTCCATAAATAGCATCTTTAAATTAAGGATAGGTGAACAAAATAGACGTTCTCATGTGTAAGTTTCTCAGCATGATTGATTTCTTGGCCTCTGTGTGCACAGGAGTTCAGTCTATGTATGAGAACACCACCATACAATTCTAAAAATCTCTGTCTGGGACACAGATTTTTATCAACGCTACCAAAACAAATGCTGATCTACTATCCAGAATGATGTGTAGCAGCCATGTTGAGCATAACAAATTCAAGATGACAGGAGTTTTGTCAGGTAGACAAAATCTTAGTCAAGGTTAGAAAGCCAAGTGTTGAAAGTTGAAATTTGCATCCTTGATGACTACCCATAAAAGCCTTGCTATTACCTAGCTTTGGGTCACCTTAAAAAGCTCTAGTTTCTGCCTTTACCTTGAGAGTGTGTGTAGGGAGGAAATCAGTGAGTCTAGTAAGTGCCTCATTTAAACATCTGCGTTATCATGGAGGAGATAAATATATGACTGCTCATAATGCCTTAGTCCTTTAACTGTTTGCTCCTAAGTAATGGCAATACAGGTCTCAAAATATTTCCAACCTCTTTCACTGGTATAAAGCTAAGTATGTGTAGACAGTTCCCGACTGATTACCATCAAATCTATTCTTAATGAGAAAGCCCTCCAACGAATTAGCACAATATTTCTATGTATCCTGTTCCAGCATTTCACCTCCATCATTTTTACAAGCTGAGAGTGGTTATTATTGTTCATCTTCATGAGTTAATATTCTAGATCTTTCTTTTTTCTTACTTTTTTTTTTCTGGGTTATTTCCGGTTTGTTGTCATTTTTCCAGAAGTACTTCAGCTTTGTATAGTGAGCACTAACTAGAGCTGCATAGCTTTTGACAGGAAACATCGTGGGTTATAGAAACATTTGGAGTCTTGCACCCTCAAAAGAAACTTAGCACTTCTTGAAGTCTGCTGGCACTGGACATCTAATAATTTAAAGATAGAGGGTATATGAAGTTTGGCCTCAAGAAGTAGTAACGTATCCTTTTAAGTCCCAGAACCCCATATGGTCTCAGAATAGACCAGAGTTATTCTATTTCTCTGAAGACAAGTTGGTTAAATTGCTTCAGCTGTTGATTAGAACTAACAGCAGCTTACACTATAGAGCATATGATGCATGCTTGCTAAATTCACCAGAAATCTCCAAAAGGTTTGACAAGACCAGTTCACAAGGTCCTCTGTTCATTAAAACTTAAGTAAAAATATATGCAGGACAATTATAAGGAGAGTATTGGGAACACCCTTCTCCACAGGCATAAGATAAAACAGTCTTTTAAGAAGTTAATTGCTATGCTGTCACTGTGAGCAGGCAAAAAAAAAATCTGAGAAAATAGCCTGTTAGCAAGCTTGAGACACAAAGGGTTTAGCCCTGCACAAGTGACAGATCTAATGTTAATTGTTTTGTTTCATGCAGCAATAAATAAATAAACAAAAACTCAGGCTCTTGAATGGATCAAGTAACTGTCAGCTGCCTCCTAAGACAAGTGTTGCACAACTACAGAAAAACTCATTAAAATCAATGCCAGAACTGGATTGAAAACCTGGGATCCCTCTTCAACATGCATGTGACATCAGGAAAAGTTTGTCTATTCTAAGAACAATTTCACAGAACTTAGTACTTGGGCCTGAAAAAGATGATGATTTTCTCAGCACCAGTAAAAGTTAGCACTTCTGAATGTAGAAGTATAAATTTAGGCACCAGGAAACTTATGTTGAAAGGTACATTGAAAAGGGCTTTGGAAATAGCAGCACTGTTGAGCTGTTCCCAGCTCTGAGCATGGGTCTAAAGTGGTGAGGGACAGGACATAACACATCCATCCTACATAGTCTTCCATCTTACTATGGGCTGAGGCAGTATGGTAAAAATTGTTAAAAAAAACATTGGTTTACACCACAGATGTCAAAGAACTTGACATAAGGGAAAACTCTGCACACACATGTGAAAAAGGTAGTATTGCACTGCTCCAGTTTATCCAGTTTATGTCGATTCTTTAGCATATTCTTACTTGTGAGACCACAAACATACTTCCTACTAAAGCTAAAACAATTCCAGGCTTAAAGCACCGCAGTATCTCAAACTGCTCCAATTTCCTTCAAATTCTGAAATAAGAAACAAAACCCCTTTAATATTTATGTTTTTTTAAAGGATGATGATGACTTTGGAGTTTTCAGTCAAGAAGCTACCTTGAGACTGTTACAATAGCAAGGGAAAATAATAAGTTGCACAATCTTGACCTTTTAAATGTTCTCTAATATATCATGCAAAAAAGTACAGTATTAAATAAGAAATTTTTTAGCCTTCAGCAGAGAGGCAGGTTTATTAGCAAACAACTAAGTGGAACAAAAAATCTATAACTCTGATCTTATTGAAATAATTACAGAATCTTTAATGTCCCAGTAGGCATATACAGAGAATAAGATGGAGCACACAGAAAGAGCACAATAATGAAAACAGACAGAAATAGGCCATTCATCCTACCTTTTACTTAGTGCATACAAATGACTGTCAAAAGTATAAGACAACAGAAAATGATTACTGACCAAAAAAAAAAACCCACATAAAATTTATTTAGCACTACTAAATTTTGGGAAACTGTGAGACAAAATTAAAATAAAAACTCACATTCCTGATAAGCAATTTTTTAAAATTTATATGCATGTATAATTGGCACTTTTTAAAACACTGTAACATTTGTAAAACATTTTTAAAACATTTGTAACATTGCAAAATCACTGCTAAATCTATTTAAAAGTCTCACTTAAAATCAGAAGATTCTCACCATTTAACTATTCTGTATGTTGCCCATATTATATCCAGTACAGATTTAAAATACATATGAATATAGCTTGCAAAATTTAATCAGATGAAGAGAAAACATACAGATATATTCAGATATCACACCAAAAGCAACAGATCAGATGATCTGGCTCGTTAAAGTAGGCAGAACAATATGGGCAAGCTGGCAATTCTGTAGCAACCTCATCTTTCATATTTTCATTAAAATTTAATTGGCCTCAGTTGAAAAACTTAATGGCAGAGACGGACTTTGTCACAAGCCAGAGCAAGGAATATCATGCCGCTGTGCTCCTTCAGAGTAGACTGGAAAGCAAGACTGTGGCTCCTCCACCCTCTCCTCTCTGCCTCCAGGATGGGCTGAGTTAGGGCTCTTCAGCCTAGAGAACAGAAAACTCTGAGGAGACCTTCTTCGTGGCCTTTCAGTACTTAAAGGGGGCTCATAAGAAAGATGGAGAGAGACTTTTTACCAGGGCCTGTAGTGACTGGACAAGGAGCAACAGATTTAAACTAAGACAAAGTAGATTTAGATGGGATATAAGGAAGAAATTTTTTATGACGAGGGTGGTGAGTCACTGGAACAGGTTGCCCAGAGAACCTGTGGATGCCTCATCCCTACTAGTGTTCAAGGCTAGGTTGAATTGGGCTTTGAGCAACCTGATCTAGTGAAACATGTTCCTGTCCATAGCAGGGGAGTTGGACCAGATGAACTTTAAAGGTCTCTTCCAACTCAAACTGTTCTATGATTCTATCTCTCTGTGATTCCTGTAGCCCCATTATGATGTTAACTCTTCTGGGTACAGACAACAACTACTTCTCTAGAAGACAGAGCCAAGAACTCAACCTCTTCTGGCCCCTCCCTTCAACCTGAACACAGAGGAGGCACAGAAGCTTTGCACAAGCCACTTGCCACATGCTGCAAAATGTGCACTTAGCTTTTGGTGTAAAGAACAGGAAGCCACCTTCCCCATCCTTCCTTTCTTCCAGGAAAAACAAGATACCAAGCAACCTTAAAATAAACCAGTTATTTCCCCTTTCCTGTCTCCCCGTATATGTGCTATAACTATTTTCTCAATTTTTCTTTAATCAAACAACCTCAACAATACTTTGACATTAACCTATGGTGAGCCTTCTTCACCCACACAAGGAAATCTGTAAAATAAGTTTTACTAAAGTGAACGGGATAAAGATAAGTTAGGTTTCTAACCTCACTGCCTACCGTGGGTAGCTGCTGAGAGCTTACAGAACTCAAATTCCTAGATGGCATTGTAATAGAAATATCTTCCCAACAGACAGGAAGAGTAATTACTGTTGTGAGGGAAAGGCTAATTTCTATAAATTGTTTTACCACAAAATGCCATTGTAGAAACTTTTCATAAACACTACAATCTTTGATTTTTATCGTCTACATTTCATGCATAGTGCTATCCATTCCCTTCTTTTCCCCCTAGCTGGGGGGAAATACAATCAATCTCACACATAAAAGTTGACCAAGGAATATTTTCAGGACAGATGCCATTCCTTTTACTTTTTCCAGGAGGAAGGAAATAAGTCACATTTTTGTCATAGGGGCAATAAGGAAGCTTTCATTGTGACATGAGTTTGCAAAGGAATGGGCTTCATTATGCTCTCTTATTTCTACCAGGATGATACAACAAACGTCCCTGAGATATTTTTCAAGAGTTTCTGTGCACAGTAAGTAAAGCTGCAGCTTCTTAAGGAGGTGTCTGTCTATGCTAAATGTCAACTTTCAAATTCCAGCCCTGCTTGCCTTAGTATTTTTAACCATTTAGACTTTGGAAGTTGGTTGTTTTTTTTAAATATGGAAATCCTTTACTTTGCAAACTAACTTCAACTCCCTCTACACCTTACAAGTTTCAACAAGAACACTTACTGTTGTCTAGAGATTAAGAACTGTTCCTTTATACTAAAAACAATGGGGTTTAAAGGTCACTACTAGAAGGGCTAATGTTATAGAGGCTCATTTCATCCTGTTCTAGGAATTACTGTAATTCCTGTGAGCTACCAGAGCCAGAACCACATCTGTTGTCTTAATGTACCTGCTGGCCAGGTTGTCATTTGTATTGAGGCTCCTTTACCCTACTCTGGCAGAGCAGCAGCCTTCCAAACAATGTATACATACAACTTTGCTTTTGCAGGGAATAAACTGCCCCATCCTATAGGGAAGAAATGAAGTAACCAAGTCACCCTATACCTTGACAGGGGAGAGGAAGGGCAAGAGGTGGTTTTGCTACTTATCATGAACTGCCTAAAAAAAATAGCATAAGTTACTTATTTGGAGAATATATGAAAACACCAAATGGGAAATGAACATATTTAACCTAGCAACATGACATCGTAAAATTAACTTTTCTTTATTTATGATGATCTTGCAAGCCTTAACATTCTCTGCAGATGTTTTTAGATTTATGTTAGTTATTGGAACAAGTTTTCATTATAAAATTCCATCTTACATTCAGAGCCCCTTAGCAGAAATTAAAGGCTAATATTATGTACTATAATTAGAATATAGTATGCATTTGCTTTCAAGATGGTGACTTCATATATTCTGAAGTTTCTTACTACTTATTAACATTATTTTAAGGTCTACTGTTCCTCTCTTTTGATTTTGAGGGCACAAACCAGAACAAACATAGTGAGATGCTTGAAATTCATTATGCAGCTTCTCAACTGCTCACTATCGTATTAAAAATGCATAAGTATTCCTACAAAGGGTCAACATTATGCACTTTGATTTAACAAAGAAAATGCTTTGCTGAATGTTTTAGACATTCCTCTATGCTGCATAAAGCTAACAGAATTTCTGCTCTACCTCTTCATAAAAAATTAGGGATTTGTTTCTATTTGGAAGACAGTCCGGTCTCCAGATACACACTAACAACAAGGCAAATATTTACATGTTATTATAGGCTTAGCTTACCCTGTCAAGGAGCTTCTGTTCAAACCTGATGGTGGACAACTGTCTGCCAGCAAATGGTATTTAAAAGTGGTGGCAAATGCTCCACAGAACTGTATGAATCCATACCTGGTTCTCATGCCACACTCCCTTTCCAGACACAGCTGTTCACTCTGCAAACTGTGCCATCCATCTCGGGACACACAAGCAAAGATGGTCTGCTTGGTTTTGGCCATTTCTACCCTTTTTTACTTTCCATCAGAAGCCCTGCACTTTGCAGGATGTAGGACTAAACCAGTGTGCCATAAAGTCATTGTCACACAATTAATCATAGACAGTGAAGTTTCAGTTACATCATTACCTGATGTCACTACTGCATTATTGCAGAGATCACTATCCAGTGTAGGGTTTTGTAATTTGTCTACAATCTGTTTAGTTTCATTGTGTCATTTAACACTGTTTGCAAGAGCAAATACAAGGAAGACACAAACCACCTCTACCTGTACTTTCACTGATTTTAGCAGAGCTGCTTTAGAATTAGACTTAAGGGATCCAGCTTAGCAGGATCTTGTTAAAATGACAGATTCCAGCTCAGTTTCTCTTGCTTCAGACAGCAAACAGCGATGTGCCCGTAGCCACCTCTACTGAGACAGGCACCCATGGGCTTCTCCTTGGTGCTCCTCATGCCTACCCTTTCTCTCCCTTGCTTGTTGAACCAGGATGAAGGAAATGGTGGTGGTTGCATGGTAGAGTCAAGGGCTGAACAATAATCCCAGAGACCTCATGCACCGCACAGTGTTTTTAGGGCAGGACAGGTCAGGTCAAGAGTCAGCAGCTGACACCCAAATATTCCCTCCAGCCTACACTGTGGTCCTGATTATCAAAACCTTCAAACCAGAGACTTGGTCAGAGTGTGCATTGACTCTCTCCTATGTGACCACAGTGTTTGAGACAAAAGGGTGAGCTCCCCAGACGTGCTCTGAGATGGATTTAGAACCAACTCCATCACACACAGTTTTGGGAGTTTGGAAGTGTTTAGAGATTCCCCCAATTGAGACACTGTCTTTGAGCATCAAGTTCCTAGCCATCAAACACGGAAGAGGAAAACAGCCAATTATTCTGTATTACTTAGGCTCCCAGTACGTGCTAAATCAGTCATAAGATCATCTGCAGCCTGTTCTGAGATTTGACAGCTACTACACACTTTCAAGTTGATTGCTACCAATTTGGAGCCACTCAGAAACAAACACGGACATTCTGCAGATAGAGATTCACACATTTGGTGGAAGTGCCTTCAATGCTGAAGTTTGAAAAGAAAGTGCTAGTATTAAAATGCTAAAAAAAGATACTAGGGAATAAAAAAACCCCATGAAATAATGTTTGACAAATTAAATCTCAAATTAAAAAAGAAAAAAGTTGCTGAAGGTATGTAAGCCTATATGTAAATAAATGTGTATATATTGTACATATACAGTATGAGTGACAGATTGGAGCATCTAATCTACATTCCAAAAGATTATGAGCAGATTGTTAATTTATTTTAAACTACATAGTAACACTTCTAAAATACACCAATCACAACAGTGTAAATATTCTTTAAGACTGGTGTAGCATACATATTTACTAATTTCATGTTTTCTGGGATTAAAATGCAGATAAAAAACCTTTTTTTATAAGCTGATGTGTTATCATCCATGAGAAAACTAGAATGACATCAAAAGATTCAAGTATGCTTAGCAAAAAAATTTTCCCATACGTATTCTTGAAATAAGAGATATTTACATTGCATTATCAAAATGAAGTGTTATCCTTGAATCAACTCTGGATAATTTTTTTAATGATGTAATTGTCTACTGTGCTTTCCTTGCAATTCCCTTGCAGGAAAAAGTTAGTGAGAAATGAGATTTTGAGGACAAACAGCTAGACCTTGGTTAAAGGCTATGCTACACAACCCTGTAAACTTATGGCAACACCCCATGGATTCATTTTGTTGGCAGGAAATATATGTCAGGGATCATGCAGTTCATTTAAGTCCAGTGGAAAACCTTTGCTTCAAGTTTTAGCTTTAGTTAAACTTGAAACAGCATTCTAAATTTGAGGTTAATTAAAAAAGCATTGCTTGATTCTACTCAAACTCTGTCCACCTGCTTCTGGGAAAAGCTCCACATCTTTCTAGAGGTTCCTTTTGAGATATGTAATGATTTACTAATATCCAAATACTGAAGCACACACACAGACCCTCATGTTTGGTAACAAATGGCCTCCCCATTAGGACTTGTCATGCTACGTCTCCACTCTGCTGCTTAAAAGACCTGAGAAAAACTGCTCTGAGACCTGGAACCTCAGGACACAAATATCTAAAGTGGTACTTGCACAGATTTCAGAATAGAGATCCAAACCATGAAAATGACTACTCAGGCCGTGTCTAACAACGAATGATTTTAGATGTCTCTTTATTTTCTGTTAACATCTTATTGCCCAGATGAACACATCTGAACACATCCAGAGACTCTTAGTTGCATAAAGAACAGCTTATCTGATAATCCATGTTTAGCTCCAAGAATTCAACAATCAACTGCTCCTATGCTTAACAAATTTCACCATTCCATTTTTTTTTCCTGAATTGAGTCAAGCACAGTTTCTGTAATTGGAAAAAAACACTACTAAGCTGCCATTCCTTATTTTCCTCTTAGTACAGTCTTTAATGATCATCCATGTTAGACAGGACATATGAGCTAACTATACTAGTCAGCTATACAGAACCAATGATGAATACATCCTGTCTTGCTTTCTGAATTCCAGAAGGAGCTAGTTTTTACAATCATGTTCTGAAATAACAGAAATAGCCTAAACAGGCAAAGGCTTTCCTTTTTGTTGCGTGTTCTGCCTAGTTATGGGTCTGCTGCATACATAGTAGACTACAGAAAGAAACCTGCAATAACCTTCATCCTTTCAGGTTCAGCTCTGTCATGCCAAAGTTTCAAACAGTTCATTCACATCCAACATCCAAATGCGACTTGGCTACCACCAGGTCCTAGTGCTCCCCATGCCACCAGTGCTTAGTGCTTTCTCTTTGGCAGAGACAGTTCTGAGACACACATGAAAATGTACACAAGAGAGAGGCTCTGAAAAACCAAAACTGAAATATGAAGGCCAGCTTAACACATTTTCTTAAAATGAAAAGTATTAGGTACAGGATTAAACATAAAAAAACCTGTTGGCAAGACAGACTTTAATGAAGAACTGCTACTCAGTTAATGTATTTCATTACACCAAAAATACTCACTTGAAGTAAAAGATCATTTGAAAGAATTATAAAACCAAAGTAAATAATTTGCTTCTATGTAACCATTGATTTGAGAAAAATATCAATAAACACTGTAAAATAATAAGAGATTACAACAATGACAATTAACTTTGTATTTAAAGAAACAAGAGTAATGTTCCAATTCTTTGTTTGGGGAAATATTTAGATAATCAAATTAACTAACGGTAAAAATATAAAACATCTTTCAGTTTGCACAACCAGGCAAATAATCTGTATCAATTATTTGGAACAGTGATTTATATGTCTATGATTTCTTCAATTAGTAGAGATATCGAACATTGTCATATTTCTTTCATTAGATTAATTTATATTGTTTACACAGATTGACTTTTTAATAAGGAAATTACAACTATATAACAAAAAAGTCTGCTTTTAATAAAAATAAATAATCTAATTATTCATTTGTAAATGCACCTATTCTAGGCTTTAATGTTCTCAGATTTATGCTTAGGAAATGTAACTGAGTATTGAATAAGACAGGTTACAAAGTGAAACCTGAATTTCTCTGTTCAGTCCCATAAATGCTGAAAGTCAGGAACCCAAGAATGAAACTCAGAAAAAACAAAGTTTTGAGAAATTAAATAAAAATTAATCACAAGTCCTGTCTATAGTTCAGAAGTGCCACGCATGGACAAATATATTTTCAAGTACGTTTAATGTAATGGTGTGGCTATACAGCTTTTTGTTTCATACTCTACAGTACAGCTTTCCAACACAGAAATTATGATGTATAAAAGGCAATTGGATATGACACCTAAATGATCATCAGCAACACATTTAGGTTCCCTTTCCTAATGTTCACAGCCCTTAACCAGGAGGGAGTCTTCTGGCTAAAAAAAATTAATCGATAAAATATGCTTAGATTGTCAACCCTGAACCAGGATGAATATGAATTTTTCACTGAAATAGTTGCTGTCATGGTACAAGAACTGAGCATCCTCCTGGGGGGGTATTTTCAGATACTAAAGATAAACTGGCTAGGTGGCAATTCAGGGATTCATAACAGAAAATTTAGTTACTAAAAATCTCTGCATGACTACAGGTATAAGCATTGCATAGAACATATTATTGAAAGGTTTTACTCCAATCATTCCAACCAGTAAGCTAAATCAATTCAGTTATTTAGATGTGGTACAAACACTGAAGGAGGTCCTAGACCTGAAGATCTACAGTATATATGAAGACCAACTACAAGGAGCTGGTGTTGCAGATTAACAAGAGTTGAAGGAGAGCAAATGGCAGTGGTCAGAACCACTGAGTACATAAATTATGTGCATATATAATGCATGTGTTCTTAGTCATGTGTACTAGGACTTACAATGATAACAAACTGCATCCCACAAAAACAAAACCAAGCCATATAGAGTCCTCATATGAAAAATAATACACAGCTGTGACCATTTTGCCAAACAGAAAACCCTCTTCAGTCTCCAAATCTAGCCCTCCATCCTGAGGACCATCTCTCACAAGGAAAAGGTGAGACCTAAGGAGAGTTTAATATTTCAGTGCATAAATAGAGATCTCACAAACTCTAAGTCAGATGATGTTCAAGAAGGAAAGAATTTTTTTTGTCAAAGGCATAATGACTGTAATGTGTTAGCAGAACATTTTAAACGAAAACTGGCTTTAGCTCCAAAAAAAAAGTTCGGTAGGATGTATTATTATGCAAAGGCAAGATATTCCACTTTTCCCCTTCAGCTTCATAAATGATGCATTTGAGAAATGGAGTGTTTACATAACTACAATAATGCATATATTGTGCCTTTAGCAATTTCAGTAATACAGACAGGAAATGGAGTTATCTTTGTTATGAACTACATATGGACAACTTTATAAGTAGCACTGCAGTTAGATAGTAAAATGAAATAAAGATATCACTGTAGGCCATATTCAAACCTTATTTCCATTTTGTAGAGATCAAGGGTCTAACAGGCTCTTTATTTGTAGACCATACAGTAACTTTACTAACAGATCTATGTGTTTTCCCAGTAGCACACTTACATGATCCATGAGCTTCCAAATGAAATATATTTTTAGCTCTTAAAAGTTATTTCTTATGGCTAGCTTGCAAAGTTGAACCATGAGATAATATCAAAAGATACTTGAGCCTCTCCACCACTAAAACCCCACAAGCCTTGGAAAGAACAGTATTTGTTAATATAAGAGTGGCAATATAAAGTAATTTGACTATACTAAACTGCATGTCAAAGAGAAATGAGTACTATAGTTATCAGCCATTTTCCTGGTTATCGTGTGCATTTAACATGATAAGCAAAGAATATCTTAGTGAACCTTGAACTCTGCAGAGATGTGGATGAATTAGAGCTTTGGGGAACATGCTTTTTTCTTATCAGCATACAAATAGATAATAGCTTGGTTTTGGCAGGGATTCTTTATAGCTAAAGTACTTCCCCCTCAGGGAATCATACTGTCATTTGGTTTTATTTTCAAAATGAAAACAAATGACATTGTAACTCCTATGGGTGAAAATTACTTCAGTCTTACTTTTTTTCCCTGCACTCCCATTTTTAGTTAGATAGAATATAGATATGCTTCCCCCCCCTCTATGGTTTCCATCGCCACAAAATATATTCACTAGTTGTACAGTAATTAACAGCTCTTGACTGGAAAACTGCCAACATGTACAATGTGACACTCTTCCTTTGAACACTAACAAAGTGCATAAGTAATTTATGTTGGATTAAATATCCCTAACAGGGACCCTTAAGTAACCCAATCACTTTAAACAGGCTCCACATGTATGCTCCTGTGCAGTGAAAATGTCAGACAGTGATAACCCACTAATAGCACAGTTCTAACTATATTCTAGCCATTAGCATTTTATGACATCAATCCTCATTAAACCTGGCAAGGAAAAAGATACTAATGTTTCCCAGTTTGCAGCCAAGGCAGAAGAGAAATGGAGAAAATGTAGACAGGTGCTGTCTCCCAAAAAAGGGATTAACATTTTTTAAAATGTGGTTGCAATTTTCTGTTAGTACCTTTGTTTGTATTGAAAGAAAGACAACAAAGAGGTAAGGGCTACAAGGACCTCAGTGGAATCCAGCCAAGACCGAAAGAAAAGACTGGTATTTCAGCCATTGTGCTCCCTGCTAAAGCACTGTGCCAACTCATCTTCCAACCCATTATATGAAATTTAATTTAACCTGCTATGCAATTAATTCAGATGTTCAGCCTATTTTTCTCATGGCAGAATCCCTCACACAATGCCTTATTTAAATATTAATCAGTCCTCTTTCAATTAGGACTAATTTGCTTCACAGGGTTTCTCTCATCTTCTGATTGCAGGAAAATGGAGGTAACTTGCAACGTTTGAGGATAATTAACATGGTATTTTTATAATACTGATACATCAAATGGGACCTTAATGAACCCCACTGATTCCATTTAGTAAAGCATGCCTCAAAGTTATAATCAAGAGGAAAGACATTGCCATCTGTTTAAAATACTAAGGAGCACAATTTAAACACAGAATAGTTATTTCTTCAAACTGTCTATTGTAGGGGTCTGCAAAAGTCACTTTTTCATGGAAACTAATTGTATGCTATTTAAATTTGAACCTTTTATTACATATATGCAAACAATGCCTTCCTAAAATGTAGAAATACCCCTTAATTAAATGTTGACAACCTCAGATATAAGTAATGTTTGTTAATGTTAATTTTCCAAACATGCTGTTCAGTTTGATACACTGGCAATACAGACAGATTTTACTTCATTCTAATGAACATAATATTTCATACACTGTACTCAAAGAACACACACTTTAAGGCCTGCCCCCTCCTTCCCCCCCCAAATGAACAGTAGTCTTTGCAAAATGAAAAATAAAGGCATATGTTGTTCATTTGTTGGTTACTAAGAAAGACAAACAAGTTAACATTTACACATGACCAGTTGCTCACAAAATGTTCCATCTGCTACAAAGAAGGTCGAAGTTCATCTTTCTTATGTTTAGAATTGCTCTACTGTTCCTAGGTAACCTGTAGTCAAAACCCATGTGACTGAGATATCAGATCCTGACTTCATCATGAAAGAATAGTCCTTAGTGTGAAAAAACAGCAGTGAAACACAGAAGATCAAGCCACTTGCTTCATTTTCACTCCCCTGTAAATTTTAAAAGTTCATGATTAAGTATTGACTGAGCCATAAAACTTGTGCTTTTTTAAAGTCAAAAACATTAGTACACACAACCTATTAAAGATTCGGTATTTTGCTTTTTCTTGTATAAATATACTCTCCTGAATACATGACTTCAAAAAAAGAAATGTCATCAGTCTGTTAAATGTCAACAATTTAATATAAAAGAACATAGTACATCCTCCAAGAATTAAGTCACAGCAATTCTGAATTTCTGAAACACAATTTCTTGCAGTTCAGCTCTGGGTGGATTCTCATGTACCTAGTAGCATGTTTGCACCCTCATCAGCACATTTGTTAGTAGTTGTAAAACCCTTCTCAAAAGAAATCTCTTATCAAATGTACTGTGTACTTTCACAAAACTCGGTAGTTAACAATGACTGAGACTTCATTAAATTTGAAACAGGAAACTCTTAGCAGAAAAAGATGTCAATCAGCAAAGAGACAAACTGATCTTAAAAGCCATGCTTACATCAGAAATGGATTAAAAACTCAGGACTGATCACTGGGCCTACATAAATTATATCACATTGGTAAAAACTGTCCAAAAAGGAAACATGGGCATTCTGTTATTGCTGTGGGTTTTTTACCCATCCAAGTCTACAGGAGACCTCTGGGAGGAGATGACTACGAGTCGAAGGGAACAAAGGAAGGATGATCGGCTTTCTAGCAATCTTTGTCTAGTAGAGCCATCTCTAGGGGCCTACTTGAGCCAGAACAAACTTGTGTTGTATGTAAATGGAACCACAGACATCCCCAGGGACCAGGCTTAACGCAGATAACTCTCTGATGTGGATACACAGAAACAAAGATATTTTAAGCAACTTTCATATGCCTATACTGAGACTTTCACTAAGTGGAAAATATACAGCAGCACAGATGTTTCTCTGCTAAAGTTGTTATATTCTGTCTTTAAAAAACTACTTAAGATCTGCTGTTGGTACAAGTGATGCACATTCTGTATGAATTCATGGACAAATAAAGGCAGAAATCTGGAAGTGCATGGACTATAATCTTGACCTAAATGTGTAAGTTCACTAAACCTAAGTAAACACTATGTCTGGACATAGAATCACAGAATCACAGAATCACTGGGTTGGAAGGGACCCACCGGATCATCGAGTCCAACCACTCCCACAAAACCCTAAACCATACATAGAAGAGACCTTTGTTTACTTTTAAAAGTCATGAGACATTAATTCCATTCTCCACTGTGCACATTTGAGTTAATTTTTTCATTTTTGAGTAATCCATATCACAACTTGCTCCAAGTAGACACGTGGATCTCAGTATTTCAAGGCATTTGTCTTTATAGTCAAAGAAAGGAAGCCCTCCATTTACCTATCAAGAATTATTGAAGTTCTTTAAAAATACCTAGTCATCCACCACCGACTTTATCTGGCTGAACTTTGGCAAGCTTTTCAGATCAGTTTCTACTTCTTTACGGTAACTTAAACTCAGCAAACTCTGATGTTGTCCCTTTAATAACGTCCTTGAATAATACCCTCTTAAGAAGGTATCTGATCCAAAAGAATAATAGCATCTTGCAGGTTACATTATCTATACATTATTGGATATATTGGACCACTGCATTTTGTTTCCTTCACTGCTGAAGGGTGAAGAATCAGAAAATACACCCACAGTAGAATTATCACTCTTTGTTGTCAAAACCTCTTGATTTAGACTAAAAGGGATGCAGTAGAGTCAGTTTGCTGTCTACACCAACCATATGCAGTAGCCAGCTAATAAATAATGTATTGCTCTCTGTTATTTTTGAGCTGAAAGATCTGTAAGGAGGATGACTATCAACTCTTTAAATTAATATGAAGAAACTGCCACTTGGTATAGCTAGTGCCTTTCCCATTGCCTAACCAGAACTAATACAATCTAAAGAGTTCTCAATGTTGCATTTTACCATAAAAATTATCCTGGATGCAGCCTATGGTACTGGAGATGGGAAGCTGACCAAGTTTTAAAACGTTAAGGTATGTATTAGGGTAACATCCTGTTTATTTCATTTTTGCTTGCTCAGAGGGTGTTCCTAGATTTCACCATGATCCACACCATGTTTGGGACTTACGTGGTAATGATATGAACACACATGAGGGATTTGTCTCCCTCACAGGGCCAGCATGATCCTTCCTACAAGCTTCCAGGCATTCAGTCTCTGAAACTGAGCAAAACACCAAGAACTAGTGCTAAAACCCTTCACAATAATCTTTACTAGAGCCTATGATGATGGATAAAACATCACTATTAGTACATGATTCTTCCTAAGAGTTTTTATTCACATCTGTTTGTCTGGATGGCACAGGTATCTAGCTTCTTTAATTGCCTCATTTAATAATTAGAAGTTATTGCACTGCATCTATGAATGTATGTCAACTAAGATGAGTGCAATGTTCTGTTTTGTCATTATCCCTTATGAATCTGTTTAAGAGATTTTGTCACTGATTATTCTGTGGCTATTCTTGTAAGGACTGAAAAATCTCTGTGTTATATCAAAGATGTAACAGACTCATAAAAGAGTTTCTTGTGCAGCTGATAGTTGACATCCAAGTGTGTCTTATGTCATTCAGTTAGCTGTTTTCTGCCTTCATGCTTCATCTGGCACAACTCATCCCTATCTACAGAGGTATTCAGAAAAAGGAGGTGACAGGCAGCCACTGCTGTGAAGAATGAAGCCTGTAGTGTTTAATCAGATAGTCCATGGGGTGAGTCTATGCTTGGGTGAGATTTATTGCTAGCACTGGACACTTAGGAATCATGCTGGGTCCATGAAACTTCATCCTCATAGATCTATTTTTCAGAGGGAATAATGAGAAAATTCTCACTTTGTAAAGAAATCATAAAAGCAGATCAATGAGTGGCAACCTTGAATGATATAGCTAAGGTGAATGCATTCAGCTGAAAGACTGAATAACTGACTGAGATAACTCAAGAACAAACCTTAGTATCCTTTGAATATATATGCCCATTTATCAGTTTTATTATCCAGGTAATTTTTAAATCTTTTACTATGGTGGCTATTGCATCTTCAGTTCCAAACTCAACAGCTGTTGCATGAACTATATCTGGAACTTGTTCAGTAATAGCATGGACTTTTTTACCACACAGTTCCTACAGGTGACCTGGTTCCACTTTCACTTATAAGATAAGACCTCTTAAGGAATAATGTAACTGGATGTGCAGAAAGAGGTCTGCATTTAATTTAGACTCCTAATAAAATATCCATAACTAAACAGTAGAGCCAGTTGAATGTGGAGCATGTTTGACTTAATTTTAAAAAGATTTCTATTTTCAACTATGCACTGCTGCATACATGAGTACTAGTAAGTTTTAAATGGAATAATAAATGTCCCATAAACAAGAAAACAAGAAAACACTACAGCACCTGAACAAAATTTAGAACAGTAATAAAAATATCTTACTTTACTAATTTTCAGAGCAGTTTTAAATTTTAAAAGCCTCTTTTTCCCAAAATATACATTTACTAAAATGCATGTACAGGATAGCATGTGACTATTCGAAAAGCAATGGCATTATGGGTTGGATTGCAGCTTGTATTCTTGCATTCCAACCTCCTCTTGCCTGTGCTGACACCTGTGTGAGTAAGTCAGTGTTCACACAACATTACTTTGTTTTGGGACTGTCTTACACTTTTCCCTCCTTTGTTCTCTCAGTCTACATAAATATTGTAAATAAACAGTCCCTCTTCCAAAAGGGGGGAGTTTTTCTTTTTTTTCTATTTTCTATGACTCAGTTGCTCACAGTGCAGCATTAGCAAATATTTCTTTATACAGTAAGGAAATACATAAGTAGCTTTTCAGGAAAATAAAACAGATTTAATTACTGTTGTGCAAATTTCAAAAGGATTATTAGAAAAAATACCACAAATAGACCACAAATAGAAACATACCTTTTTGTGAAAGAAAAACAGACAACTTCCTTAACTAAGTATTTATAAGCCCACTGTTTCTTCCCTGTAAACAGAAACTAACCAACATTTCTTCCATCTACTCATGCAAAGTGTGGCCAGCTCTCAGTTTAGACACTGCCTCAGTTTGAAAACCTCTGCAAGATATGTATGCCATCTCCAAAATATAAGGAAAATGCTCAAAGAACAGCATGAAGTGGAGGAAGCTAACAAATTCTATTATTTTGAGTCTGAAGTTCCATTTCTGAATTACAGATGAGTGACGTTCAATCAGAAAAAAATTACTTGATCTCCAGAAGCATTATTATAAAAACAGAATGAAAATAATGTACTCCCACAGAGATGGAAAGGAGGTCTACAGGGCTTAGCATCTATTGGGAGAGTATTGTAGCTGTGGGAGTTGAAGAAGCTGCCCTGTTGCAATCCTTGGACATACTCCCCAGTCCCAGATTTACCAGCCTAATGCATAGTGGTGACATGGTCCAGTGGAGAAGTCAGCAAGAGAGCCATTGCCACACCCCGGGAATGAGACCTGAATAGTCCCTGGTTGAGGTGAGCTACAGCATTATTGCATCTATCCCTATGTCCCACTGTTCATCAAAGTGCACTCTTATTACACAAGAAGTTGTTGAAGGTATTACTTTTTCACCATACTCTCATTTCTATTTACAGTGGATGTACCATTCTAAATACCATCCTTTCTCTGCTCTATTTTCACACATACCATGCAGCTGGACAACAGAAATAATGCTTAGAAAGCATTACTGGAGATAAACACTTTGCATCTGCAGCTACATTGATGTGGAAATTATTATAAAATGTAAAACAGAATTTTGAAAAACTAGTCATTTCAAGTGTGAGCATTCCAAAATAAACAGATCAAAGTGTCATTGTAAAAAGAAATCACAGCTTGACAGCATAGAGAAATGAATGTAACTGCTTACAGCAATACTCTGAATGAAGAACACAACTGTCTTGACAGATGACACTTCTTTCTCGCCCAGTTCAGGAACTGCCAACAGGTTATGGTCTAAAGCAAATCTGAAATAGCTTTCTCTAGTGTGTTATGGCAATTAGAACTCTTATTGTAGAAATTTGAGCTATTTTTCAGAAATATAGCCTGATAGAAGTATTTCAGTCTTTTTTGCTAACCAGTTAAAAATGAATAAATGTACAAGATCACGCTTAAGTGATTTTATCCATAAAGTTTAAGAAAATAAAATGTAAAATGGATGCCTAAAATTATTATTTTGTAAAAAAAATCTTCTTTGATAAATCCACTACAGGGAGAACAAAAAGAAAAGCAATGAACATTTTTTTCCAGCATCCCTGGGAATCTGATCTTTGACTTAGAATGTGGTTCAAGATCATGTTAACTACTCTTGGCAAAAAACCCACAACTGTATTTTTGGTGGTGGTATTTTTCCATGGCTGGTTACTTCATCGCATGCTTTATCTTACAAAAAAGCTTCAATTTGAGCTAAATTATTTTTTAGTGACTTAGGAAAACTTAATTTAAGGGCGGAAATAGTCTATGCACTGTGGATGTTATGTTTCAAAATTTCCAATACAATTTAAATCTATTAGTTTAGGATTAGAAACTGTGATGATCACAACTTACTGCAAATGCTTGAACTTTCTTTCACAGCCTATTTCTTTGCTCTAAGTTCACCTTTGACAGGGTTTCTGCACCTGCAGAAATTATTCTTTTTTGGTGGAAGAGGAATCCTCTGTGTAAAGGCAGGAACAATGCGTCTCATGCTTGATGAAGCTGAATGAAGACACACACAAGAATGCATTATGAATCTACTAGGCCAGACAGCATGGATATGCAACAGCTGGCTGTATCTGCCATTCCCGTTCATATTCTGCTACATCCACTGACATCTAATTACATCCTAGTTATTACATGTTAAAGTTTGAACAATCTATCCATCATTTCTATGAGCTTTCTGAGTAACACTCTCAACATATGGCTCTTCTGCACATGGACGGAACCTGTTCTGCACCCTGTATTCAGGTTAAAGACTCCAAGTAATACCTCTGGATTTCATTGTGTCTCATGCCACTTTAACTCCACTGACTTGAACAGATTTCCCTTGATTTACAAAACTGTGAAGGAGATCACGATCCTTCTTTTAGTGACCTCAGTCAAACAGGGAGTACTTGACAAGAAAATGTTTGTCATCATAACCTTTAACATACTGAAATATGAAATTGAAGACAAACACACTAACTGCAGTATTTACCAAGACAATTAAAGAGTGTTAACTAGTGAAAATAAAATACATTTAATTCTGTTCCAAGAATTCTGACCTCAGTTCCTCTACAGAAGTTTTCTTTGTTGGCAGGTTTTTTATTTTGAATAAATCCCTGTCCCCTAAATCATGAGCTGGATAAAAAGAAGTTAATTCTGGGACATAAGGCAATCTAAACAACAGTTAAAAGTTTCAACTTCAGAAATGCAAAGCTTATTAAAACATTCTCAGAAAAACAAGCTGTATGCACTGATAAAATTGTATGTGCTGATAATTCCCCAGTATCTACATTTTGCTACAAAGTATAGGTATTGTTATGTTAAACAGAAAAATATTTTTCAGTAATTCACTGAAATCCTATTCCCTAGAAGCTCTTTCAAGATGGATAATGTTATTGAAGTGTAGTAGTATTTTCACACTGCATGATTACAGAACATTAATAAGAAAAAGTAAATCAACAAAGAACCTAGTGACAAACTGCAGGCATACCCATCTTTAGGTCACCAGTCATGAAAGGTTAACAGATGAAAGGGAAGTTTTACTGTGAATTGACAGGGGAATAAGAGGCTTTTGCCCCCATTAGCACTTGCCAGCACAAGCTCTCATATCAAAGCCAGCACTCTACTACTGCATAGCTCACACCATTAAAGCAGCACCAGGCCCCTCAGTAAGATCCCTGTAGCATCCTAAGCTGGACCCCAGACGTAGCTCTTCTCCTGTTCCACTGTGCAGAAACAGATGTTTGGTACACACACTGTCCAGAAAAACTCTTTGCAGAGACAGGCAACGAAGCAAAGGAGAAACACTCTACCTGAATAGCATCTGCCATCTGCCCTAAACACATGTCAAGGAGCAGTCGCCCAAGGACCTGAATTATGGTCTAGACCTTTGCAGAATTCCTCCAGAGCCACTGTGCCACTGAAAGAAATGTGTTGATGTTCTCATCTATGTCTGCTTATGATCATGCATTTGGCAGATAAGTAAGAAAACTAAATTTGCATTTCTGTCAATCTGGTACTTTTTACGAGTCCTAAATTTACTTCATCAGAAATGCTGAACTGATGCAAGATTTGAGCACAAGAGTGAAATATGGAAGATAATACACAAGTGGAAAGACCACAGTAAGCACATGTTACTATTTAACATTTCCTCTGAACCACAGTCTCCCTGTGAGGATTTGAGTATTTGATACATTTATATACAGGATAAAGAAAATCAAAATACCTAATATATTTCACTCAAAGAAAATTAAATGTTTACTCTTAAATTAGGAAAATGGTATTTTTTCTGCAGTGTTAACATGCAAATGAGATTCAGTCTTATCTGTTATCTTCATGAATACCAAAATAGTTAACTGATTAGTCAAATGTTAACAATTGTTACTCAGGCTGTGCCATAAGATTATGTACTCACACTGAAAATCAATGGTAATTAAGTAGCAGATCAATGCAGGCAACTTTTCAATGTGTACAAAGCTCCAGAATATCAATCCAGCTGCTAATACTAAACGTGAGAGCGAGTTTTCTTCACTGAAAACTCTTTTCAGTGTAAGGCTAAAAAAATGTATTCTTCTCCCTTTCTGATATGGAGTAGAGAACTCCATGATACTGACAATGTTTAAAGCTTAAATCTAAAGAACAAAAACCTCTGTTAGACATTGTACCCTGTCATAGATAAAATCTGAGTAAAATGACCAAAGCAGACTGGTATCCAAGCAATCCTGGCACTGACTGAAAAAAGCAGGGCAAAGGAACACACTCAGTTATCAGTGTGTTCAATCTATACAGTACTGCAGAGAGCACGCTGAAACGTTTCTGAGGTAATTTGCAAAAATTATTTACAATATGGGTCCTGTTTAAACTCTCATGCCATACATGGAATTGATCCGCCCACTCGTGAGCAAGTCATTAATGTTCACTACTGTCTCACTTTTACATAGAAACATTTCCATGTATGAAAACATAAAAGTGCCCTAAATTGACTATAAAATGAGACATAGCTCATTAAATCAAGAAACTTATGTTAATTTTTTTTAAACTTACTTTTATTTTGAAGTATTTTACAATTGGTCTGCTTTGCAATAATTCTGCCCCTTCACTACTAAATTCTGTCAAAATATTTACAAAAAACAAAGAGGTATTCAGAATTTCCCATGCTTATGATGATAACTAATGTAACTTTCCCAACTTAGAGTGGATATAGTCATAACAAAAATATTACATAAGAAACCCCTCAGTGAATCTGAAGGTTATATATTTATTTTCATACAATATGAACATTCCATAACCTGTTCCAAGAAGGATGTCAACCATTCAAAATAAAATCTGTATCAGCTGTTTAAATCTAAAATGAAATGTTATATAGAGCATAGCAACTGATATTCCATCTTGGTTTGCTTTCTGTTTCATCATCACACAAAATATTTTTTTTTTTAATATGTCCACATGAAAAACTTGGAATAAGCATAAAAAGACAGCTTTAGCAAAAGTTTCAGAGAAACTTTTGGAATTAAAAAGTTTCCTACTTACCTTTGCTACATGACCTCAATTCTACATTTATATCCCATGAATAAGTATTAAAAACAACACTGCGATAACCAACATTTTTCCTTTTCAACTAAGTGTACTGAATATTTTGCTAGAGCTTCCTCCACTGAATACAATGTAAGGTATTTCTGCACAGGATGCATGAGTAAGGAACATGTTTAAATTTATTTGTACGTAGAAATATTGTATATCTATACAAAGACCAGTATTTTTCTGACTACAGAGCAAACAGGATTTTAATGATACAAGCTTTGCTCTTGCTGCATACATATAACTGCTACTGATGTTAGGAAAAAAGAACACAAACAAGCCTTGAAGAAAAATGCTTTATAGACTGAAGATTTATTCTCAGTGTTTAAATTAAAGCACATAATACTTTGATACTGAGTAATATTAATTCTACTGAAATGTAGACCAAATATTATTCAATCACATATTCTCCATGTAATTTGGGGCGATTGCCTGTTTCCTCTCATTTTTTTTAATATGTTTGATTATTAAGATAACAAGGCATCTTTTGTCTGAAAGCTCCCTTCGTCAGGCTAACAAACAGGACAAAAAATGATGAAGTACACAGTATAGGTTTGCACAAACTCTAAAATTATCACTTTCAGCCTTGCTGCACTGCCTACACAATCTAAGCAGGTTTGTCTAGGAAATATATTGGCCTGTCCTGACTAGAAAATATATAAACCATATTTTTGGCTGTTGTTTTCATTCCTATTATACTGACCAATAACTCAGTTTTCTTATATTTGGCAATGCAGCCTTTATAACATGGTTTGCTTTGTACTGGCATTTTTAGATCATTTTTCTCTAAGTGTCGTATATCTCAAACAGCTTTACAGAATGAATTACTGTGTTCGAACAAGCACTTCCTCAGTGCGATATGAAGCACATGGATCAAACTGTAGGTAGTAATAAGAGAAAGAACATGATTGTTTGTATTTGTGGATTAACCTTTGGAGTTCTCAGATACAGGACTCAACTGCCACCAACAGAAAGAAAACCCCAGCATAATGATTTATATGAAGGATAAAATCTCTAACAACACAACATCACCTTATTGAGTTTGCTCTGAGACCTCTCTAACTCAAGTCTTAAGAGCATGATGTCGGTCCCAAGCATGTATTAGACATACATTAGAAACATTTCTGTTGGTCCAAACTTCCAAACATTTCAAAGAAGAGTAACAAATGTTCTTGATCTCAGCTATGCCAAATTCTATATATCAACAACCACCGCTTTTGAACATTTTCTGAGAGTTACCATTTCATATGGAGGACCCTAAAAGACGAGTCCAACGTTTCTAATCTTATGTCTCTTACTTTGCACTTTTATTTCTTTATCCTCCTTTGAAACAGGAGTATACAAAATAAAAACTCTACTTACATAGCCTTTGAGTTATTAGAATACGGAAGATGATTATGGAAGAAACTATTGAAAACAATGTCAGAACTAGACAAAATGCAAAGACGTCCACAGATACGCCAGTGTTATTTTAAACCATGCATTCTAAAAGCTTACTTCAATAACTAATCAATAGCTGTACTATAATAGCAACATATGATTTAAGATGTAATTAACTCAATTATAAACAGTTCTTAAGAATACATAAAAGACTGAAAATCATTATCATATAAAAACCATTACAAGTTTTGGTCTATAAATATACTCAAACAAGACTTTTAACTGCTGACACCAAAATGCACAATATCATCCAGAATTCACAAAAGCCAATACAATTTTATCAGGATATTCCTTCAATTTTACATAGTCTTGCTTCCTGACTAGCAATCTTATCATTATAGCTCATACAATTTCTGCTTTGATATATTATAAGCTATTTTCAGTCTCAAGTTATCTCAAAAAGCCCAGCTACCACTGTCTCAGATGATATTTCTGTTCATTTCAAAGTTTTTCTGGTTTACATAGTATAACTCAGGCAAGTATAAGATCAACATATTTATTGCATAAAGTTTTATCGCCTAAACCTAGAGTTAATTAACTTCTTTATGCTAAGTAGAGGGCACTGTAAGACTTATTGTTCCAATAAAAGACCTCAGCAACATTTTCCTAAGAGAGCGGGGAGGAAGAGAGTAATTTCTAGAAAAAGGTTTTTAAAAGGTAGTAAAAGAAGTATGTGTAAAATGGAAGAAGCACCATGACCACAAAACCAAAAAGAACAGTTTCAAAACTACAGTAGAAAAAGAGAAATGTTGGACTGTGCACAGCATACGGAAGACATACAAACCGCTCACTCGCACCATTATTTTATTTAATAAATGTACAATGTTCACTTTTCAGGCTCTTAGTATTGAATAATATAAATAGCTTTACATTTTGAAAACCAACAGCATCCATGACACTGCCCTCTAAGACAAGAATTATGTATGGGATGTTTTAAGTATAAGCATGAGAATTTTGCTATTACCAATTGAGGTATCTAAAAATAACAACTAACTCATCTCTATCCACCCGCTTGCCTGCATACAAGGCTGAAGAAGTGGTCTTTTAAAATTTGAATCTAGGTTTCTGATCCCAGGTGGAGTCTATACTGACTTCAAAAGAGTGGTGATACTTTACCTACCTAATTGTCTCCTCCCATCTTCCAGAATTAGTGATTCCATATGCAAAAGACCTAGCATCGTAACATATCAGTATGTATTTAATGAAAAAACATTAGGTCTTTTTTAAAAATAAGCATATTTATAGTAGCAAATGGAGTGCAGAGACCTACGGTGATCAACACCCCTATTCATTACAAAATGTGAACACACACCAGAGACTTTTTTTTTTTCAAGTTTACCAAGTATATTTTATGAATTTGACATTTGCTGCAATTTATGACTAGTACATTCAAATTAAAGCCAGAAATACACTCAGCTGCTCTCTGCATGTAGAGGGTAGCGTATAGCTGTGAGCTGCCCAGGAAAGAAATGCTCACTCAAGAATCTCCCACACTTTGAGAATGGCACAGAAATCAGTGAGAGGCAGACTTGAACTTTTTATGCTCTCCTTCCCTGCAGTGGGGCAGCTTTGGTTCCTTCCCACGGGGTGGGAGGGGAGAAGCAATGTCTCCCATAGGCTTGTTTTTAAATGGTTCAATAGCTTTTACAATCTTGTGCAATGGATAAACACTAACACAATTTGCTCCGAAGCAAAAACATCCTTCTTCATGCCATAAAACATCCCAAAGTGAAGTATCATGAGAACAAATAAGTAGGCAAAAAACAATAAAGGTAAACAGAATGCCTCAAAATAAATTTAACTGAAGAACAATTCACTGCAAATTACCTATATATGTGAAGGTGTATTTAGAACACTGTGAGAAATTTTTAGAAACTTAAGCAGAGGAAGAAAACAGAAGATAAATTACATTTAATCACACCCCCATGGCATCTTTAAGTGTATGTCAAATTAGAATGCTTAAGAAAATGCAGGAAATCTAAATGTGGTGCCTGATAGACTGAACCTGTGCTCCATTTCAAAAGACTTTTCCTCTAGTTGTCTGCTGTCCTTTTTAAAACTGATAATGGAGACTCAGGTCTGGACAGCTTCAGGCTGGCATTTGCCTTTGATAACTAATTTCTTCTGTGCCTACATATCTCTTCAGGCAGCTAATTTCTGATAAGATTTACTCTAAAAAAAAGTCTAGTATGAACAAGTATTACCTTTCACAATATTAACTTTCAAATTATACAAACTAATCAGGCCTTCATAATTTGTATAACTTCTCAGGAAAATGCCAGAGCTACATGAAATAATGACTAAAATGGTAACGTTCTTGATTTTTGTTTAGTACCTTGTCCTTCATTGATAGATGCCTTGATAGCAGGATAGTGGATTATGAAGACTCTGCTGCTTTAATTGGGGATAACTTTGAACAGCAGGTTTCAAATAGGGTAGTAACTAGTATCTGCAAATGAAGTAAACTGAAGATTTGAGGGGAAGACAGCTTGATAATATCTGGGCAAGCCACTGTTCAAGTCTTACAGCAGATCCTTGGACTGGTATGTGTTTTGTCAAGCTTGAAAAATGTGAATGAATATGAATTTTCATATGAGTATGAAATTCATATATATCAATATGAACAAGAATGTCATCTTCACTTGAAGACATATTGATCATTTTAGAAATACTTTTTTTTTCTAAATTCACTTGAACATTGTGATTTAATTTCCTGCTTAACAAATAAAACCACTGAAACATCACCTCACATACTTATTACTTAAACACCACTAAACTGATACTGTCAGAGTATGATTTAACAAAGCTCATAATCCAAGGGCTAAGCCAGACTCCTTTATGCGAAGAATTTTTGTGAAGCAAACAGTCCGTATTTGCAAAGAGACAAATTTCACCTTTGGTACTGCAAACTGTTAGCTTCAAATGCACGTGACTGTATCCATGTCTTTATGTGAGATTATTATACAGTACCAACATTGTACAAGATGTGGCTACAGTTCAGTGGTAGTGCAATGATTCCTACAGATAATTTCCAGCACTGTTTTTCTTCCCACATAAGGAGCTTTAACTTAAAATCTTCTTGTAAACTGTGCTGAACCTAGAACACAGGGACTTTTGTCTTCAATGCTGTTGATCCCTATCAGCCAAGTTGACCTAATGAATCACTTGTTCACCATCAGCACCGGGTTTAATGCAGATAAAATCAGGAACAAACTTAAAGGAAAAGAGTCAAGACTTGCAGCCTAGGTAAAAATTAAGGTACTGTGTTTATACCAAAAGAGATTTTAATATCCAGTTCCTGCAAAGGACTGAAATAGGAGAACTTCTAATGCACAGAAGATGCAAGCGTACCTAGGAAGTCAGGGATCTTCTCTAGTGCCCTGGAATCATAATGAGATCAGGAAGCTCCTTTTACAGAACCCAATAAAAGTGCAACCTTTTCAGGCATTACTGAAAAGGTTGGCATAAGCAGTACTAGAAGATGGTGGATAACCTTGAGAAATAATTTGCCAGCTATAACTGACACAAAAATCTAAGTAATATGACTATTATACGTAAGACAACAATCTCAAATTAAAAATAAAATCCTCTCCTAAAGAGTTCAGTGCTAAGTTAGCCATTTTTCCTAACAACCATACAAACGGACAGGTACAGGGTTGTGTAAATGCTCTTAGGGAACAAGAAAAAGATTTCCATGAATGTAGTGACAACAATATCTAACTTAACCTTAACCTTTAGTCTTCTCTAACTAACTAAATTTAAGATAGCTTTTAACTCTAACCAGACATATTTACAGTGACTGACTTTTACCACACAGAGAGTTTTTGCTTATGAGATCAGGTGTTTAAAAAGAATGTTATCTGGTACATTTAGCAATGCAATACCCTCATCACCTTTCATCTGCTCACAGGCCTATGAAAGTTGATGAGCAGAATTTTAAGAAAAATTAGAAAGGCATGCCATTGCTTAAATGTTCATTTTTCTGGATTTGTAACATAAAAGCCAGTTATTGGGATAGAGTATTAGCTGCCAGATGAAAGTATTTGTATTTTCTTTTTTCCCCAATCATTTTGAAAGTTTGAATTACCACCACCAGTTTGTTTTATAATATGAAGCCCTATAAAACTCACTATGAACAAAGGACAGATTATCCTACAAATGTTCTTCCACCAGGTTGAGAAATAAAACCTTAGAAAATAGCCTGATAGGGAAAAGTTAGATCACGGTATTGGGCACAGCCATGAGCAATCTTGGTATAAATTGTACAACTCATGAGTATTCCTGAGTAGCATCATGCTGCAGACAAACTTTGCTGCATTTGTTGTCCCTGTCCTGAGCCAATGACTCATGGCAGTAATCAACAATATTCATCACAGCTTCATGAAAGCTGTGCTGTGTTCTCCAGGATGTAAAAGCAACGCTTTGCTCACATTTAATGTGTAATGAGTGGTTATTCTTCTCTATGAATTCTCCACCTGTGAAGGAAGTTTCCATCACAGGCAGAAACTGCACGCACAAGTCACTAGCCAAATATACAAATTGTGATGTTGAGTATGAACTTAGGTTCTGCTCAAGGAAGCCCATTTCTTCCCAAAGCACACTGACTTCACACGTTTTCTGTGGTCCCTTTCCTTCTCTTCCACATCATGGAGGGGCAGCAAGACCCACTCTGACCCAGCCTCAGATGGAGTACTTACAGCGAAGGTCCCTAAATGTGGGGAATTCACATGTTGAAGATAAGACTTAAAATGTAGCTGTTCGTTTCCCTGTTTATGTACAGCTATACAGCTGTACACTACCAAAGAGTTAGCCTGTTCTTCAGGCATCCAAGACATTGTAAGGCAGACAATCTGAGCCTGACCACCAGGACTCTGATGAAATCCTGTGTATTCATTTCGGTAGTTTTATTCTCTGCTTTGCAAATATTTTTAATAGGAGGAGATGTATAATTAACTTTACAGCTCTTACTGTAGTTACAACAAGTTTTATTGGAGTACAAGTTTACAACAGATCCAGAATGCTGAAAGTAAAAATTAAGTTATGCAATACAGACCTCACCTTTGCAAAGCTGTTACAGCTATTATCATACACACCAAATTATGGGAAAGCCACTTCAGTTATTTAGAAAAGGGAACAGTTTAGTGCTGGACATGCTTTCCAAATGGTGCCTCAATTGTTTTTAAAATAGTCTAAGACTAAAAGTCATGAAAAGCCTTGAAAATGTCTGCTCTATTATTGACTTATGAAGTTATGGTCCCAGTGGTACAAACATTGAGCATCCTACAGAAACTAGAAGTATTGGATGTTAAAGACAGCTGAGCTAGGCCCTTACAGGTAAGCTGTGGTAAAATCAGATTGTAGTGAAAGCGTAATTCTTCAGAACCTCTCTAGGAGGTCTCCAAAAAAACCTTGAGGATTTCTTCTTTTGTGGAGATAACTTTCTCAGAGCTGAGCTTTCCAGGAGTTAAGGAACTTCTTTAACAAGAGATGTGGGTTTTTACAAGTAGAGGAAAAAGCAAATAAATCTTCACAAGAGGCAACTAGAAAGAGCTTTTTTTTTTTTTTTTTTTCCTGCTTAGCCACTCTACCACTAAAAAAACCAAACACATAAGAACTTGGAGAAAAACAAATGGATGACAAACAAGAGGATAAAACAACAATGAAGAGAGAAAAGCATACAGAAGTTGAAAAGGAGGAAGAGAAAGAGAGAAGAGCAAGAAAAACAATAAATTATTTCTGATGTCTTCTGAGAAGTAGATCAGAAAATCATGTGTCAAAGCTACTGTAGTTCTATCTAGTATTATCTTAGGGGACACTGGTAGCATTGTGATGGGACTAATTACTATACATACATTTAAGACAGCATCTTAGAGGATATGAAAACATGGCTGCCCTAAGAACTTTGTACTAAATACATATGAGCATATTCCATTAAAAATTAGAATTTCTATCATGGTTATATTACTCAAAGATGCATTATGTTTTTTACCTGGTAATATGCAAATATGATATTACTGTGCACCTTTTCACCAAACTGACCACTCACTATCTGCTAGAATTATTCTACAATACAACTGTAGAAAGATTAGTACTGTCAGGAAAGTACAAGGCTCTGAAATGTTGTCAAAACAAAGAATATTGATCTTCATAAAACACTGCAGTTAGTATATAAATCACCCCAAAATGATTGACATTAATATGTGCCTTTTGTGCAAATGCACTTTATCATGTACCTTTTTGACAGTAATAGCATTTTATTATACTGCATGGCACCTTAACATATTCTACAGACCATTTTTTTCATTCTGAGAATTTCCATTAAAAAAATAGTTGTTGAGCAAAAATAAAATTAAGTATCTTTATTCGGTTTGATTTAATACCTTGTCAGTTTGGTGCATTTTTTACGATTCTTTGTATAAATAAAAAGTTGAAAAGAGCCATTCTAATGGTAATTGGAATCAACCGTACAAACATATGATTCCAGGTTTCTAAAAGAGGCCCACTTGAGGGGGCTTTAAAACTGAACAAAAAGAGCCCTAGGGCTCTACAACTCACATTTAACCTACTTACATGAAAAAAGAACTGCTTTGGTTAAGAATAAACTTCCACAAGCTCAGGTTCAAACCAAACATGCCAGTATATTAGTGAGGAAATGAAACAGCAAATAGTAACTCCTTTCATACTTGTAAAAGAATACTGTATTTATTTAAATGCTTTGGCAGAAATTCTCATTTTAATTAAATTGCATTTACTGAAATAACATTTTCATAATTAAGAAAAAATAACCAATTCCTTTTAAAGACCTATGAAAATCACAGCAACCTAAAATATATGGAGAAAACATATAATTGTGAGAATAAATCTGTCTGACTAGCTTGGGACATGACTCAGGAGAAAACGATAGTCTATTTTTTGTACTAGGCAAGCCTATGCAATGCAGCCACAGTAACCCAAAGAAATTACCTACTGTCTGTTTGGAAATCATTGTAACCAATACACAATTTAAAAATATGGTTGTGTTTGATGCATTTTTTCCTTCCAAATGAAGCTATTTGCTGTCAACACGTTATTTTTTCTTGTCCACCCCTCATGAAAAGTGCTAGAATATCCTTAGAAATGAATATTTATCTCATTCTGCTGTTATCTCGTTCTGCTGTTGAAAGTGGTCAAAGAAAGATAGGGAAGATCCTTTCTTGGAAGACCCCTGCCACTCATCACTATATCCTAGAAATCAAAGAGTGATTGTGGAGGTTTTCACTTTGTGCACTTTTGAAGCCATGAGGTATGAGACAAGGAAATGGTTTCACTGTGAGCACGAGGGTGAGGACATACATTCATAAAATACAAGCAGCTAAAATCAAAAGATTGAACAAAAAGCCAATTACCCCTTCATGATCACTCAATCCATGTGCTGGCAAGCCACCTTAGTTTAAAATCCATGCCTGCATTCCTGAGGTCCTCATCATGGGGATAAAATGTATCAGATCAGTTTTAGGCATATGTCAATGATTAGGTTTAATACTTATTAAGAACACTTTTAGAATGGAAAAAATAACACAGTCTACAGTAACACTTTCTATTGTACACATTCACCATCCAACTGCTTTATCACTTCAATCTTATCCTTCACCCCGTCATTTAAATATACGATTATTTGGAAACAATAGTGCAGCTGCTGCTTGTTTGCACTGTTTCTAGAGTTACTCAGCAATTTAACTAGTTCACTGCTTGCAGAAAGGAAAAGGAGGCATAGCAAACTTTAGAGAAACACAGAGGCACACAAACTTATGTCCTCAGTTGCAGCTGTCAAGGTCTGCCCCATTAGCTCACCATTACTCCTGCTGGCCAGGTGTACTGGAAAGTCCTTGTTCTGATGGCTGGCAATTTATTCAGTGGCAGCTGATAACCCTTATTATGCTCTTATACCAGATATTTCCTTTGACTGAAATAACTTTCTTCCCTCCCAAGGGTTTTTCTCCCTCAAGTAGTTATAAGAAGAAATAATCTCTCATCCTTCTTTTTAGCAGGCTAAACAAACCAAGGTGTTTCCTGCATGTCACAGGAGTTCAGATATCAGGCTTAGTCTAGATACAGTAGCACCTCAGACACATTCTGTGCAGGTGACATTGCCTTGCTTGTGAACACCATGGCATGTTTTCTGCTGCTGAAGAATGGATCAAAACACACTTGTTAGGGACAACTGTGGTGTTTTCTGACTAAAGTCAACATAGAAATAGCCATTGTTTGTTCCTTGCTGTCCTTTCTCCTGATCACCCTAACGGCCATTACTTGTATCTGTTTGGTCTAAATTAGTCTCCCTTGAATACAGGTGATCAGAGAAGGTGATCAGGCACTGGAGATCTCACCTGTGTCTAACCCATCTCTACCAGAAATCTCCCTCTAGAAAAACCTGTGTACATTAGCTGTCATTGTCACAACTCATCTCGATAGTTCACATTTATCCCAGTAATTCTCCTCTCCAGCAGGTGATAAGCTCTCTTTCCCACTTAGAACTGCAATCTTTGCTGTTCAGCTGTGTGCAAGTGACTTCATGCATTCATCCTTCTGCTGCACTCCTGATATTTCAACCACCAAGGTCACACATCCTTTTTTGATATGATGTGACTCTTTGTAGCAACAGTGCCTCTCCATGTCTGGTTATCAGCAAATTAATGCACTTATTTGTATGTCCAATCAAAGCATTCAAGAAAAAAACATTAAATATGATCTCAAGATCAATCCAACAGGTCCTGTGATTTTTTCACCATTTCTTTCAGAATCCTATTGCCTTGATCGTGTTACCTCTTTCTTAAGATTAATTTGCGTATCTGTGTCATTTCCATATCCATACTCTTCTTCCCAACTTCTCATCATTTTTATTGACTAAAAATATGATCAGTTCAAGTACTGAGATGCTTATATACAATTCATAATCTCTGCGTGTCTATTTTGCACAGCTGATATACTTCCATGTTCTATTTTTATTTATAGAGTTGAAAAAACTTGACTAGTTGTATTACTATAATTTGTGAAAGTCTGAAATACTTCTACTTTTTGGGCATTATCACCTCCCTGACAAGACTTCAATCTTTCTAGCTTCCCACTTGGTCTCAATGCCCTTCTTGAGTTAGTTCTTCAGTCAGGATTGGAGTCCCTCAGGAGGTGCAAACTTTCTTATCTGTTAGTTTAGAAATAAATCCAATGTCTGCACCTTTGACTGCAAAATTTTCCCCGTTTCTCTTATGTTTCACTCTACTATCAAGAGGTCTTTATTAAAAAACGGGAAAAGAGAATATTTCTCTTATTAAAATAGATGCGTACTTGTAAGAACATAGAAGTTTTCTTACATCAGCCAAGCAATTCAATCTACTAGTTCATAACAGCTCAACATACTGCTTTGCTTTCTGCTTTTCTAGATTTTCCTTATGGGTTCTGACTTTAGATGTTCTCTAACCATGGTCTGATTTCTTTTTTTATTGATCATCCAATTTCTAAATCGGGAAAATTAAATTCAGAAGACCTGAAAATAAGTGCACAGAGCTGTACAAATACATGACTACATGTACAGAAATATGTGCAGTGTCCTTCTAGCTTAAGCTCCTTCTGTAGTAAAATTTCATTGGTTTGCTTGGTTCTTCAAAGTTTCCTTCAAAAAAAAAAAAAAGGTCTTCTTTTGCTAATGTCTTAATCAAACTTCAATTGACTTGATTTATGCTCAGTCCATACTGCTGTTCTACTGAAACGTCCTCCCCTTCTCTGAGTTTCTTTCCCAGACCTCAATAGAGATCCATAGCAGATGGCAGCACTACCTGTCCCAAAATGAAATCCAGTCTGGGGACTGCTTTTAGTTCCTTTAGTGCCAAGCACATTGATTCTTTGCAACAAGGAACATCCAACTGCACGTCATTCCTTTGTCAGATGCTGGTGCAGATCATGCAGCAGTCTGCATNGAAAAGGTCTTCTTTTGCTAATCTCTTAATCAAACTTCAATTGACTCGATTTATGATCAGTCCATACTGCTGTTCTACTGAAATGTCCCCTCCCCTTCTCTGAGTTTCTTTCCCAGACCTCAATAGAGATCCATAGTAGATGGCAGCACTACCTGTCCCAAAATGAAATCCAGTCTGGGGACTGCTTTTAGTTCCTTTAGTGCCAAGCATGTTGATTCTTTGCAACAAGGAACATCCAACTGCACGTCATTCCTTTGTCAGATGCAGATCATGCAGCAGTCTGCATCTTCTCAGTTTCCTATCTTCTCTAATTTCTAGCTGTTTCTGGCTCCTAGCCCCTCTGTTATCTCTGTCTTGCTTTGTGGAGATAGGCTATGAAAAAATTGTGGCAAAGCAGCTATCTTCCGAATGTCTATTCCTCTTCTTTATTTCCATTGCACCAAGTCCCTATCTTAGTTTTATTTCTTCCCAGTTATTAGATTTCTTCCTCTGCTTTGCAAGTGAGTCATTCTTTGTAGCCAGGAAATCTAGTCTCTTGCAGGTACTTTTGCCCATGACACACGTGCAGATCTGAAGATGCACATGCATGAAATATGATTGCATAAGGTCTCATAATGCCTGAACAAGCAAGCATACTTCAGATTCTGTATACAGCAAGTTGCCTCCCATTTCTATCCACAGAAACAATGTGCTTCATTACTTCTTTTATTTATTTGAATTATCACTATACTGAAGTAAATAATGGAAAGTCCCGTGTTTACCTAATATAGAAAACAGAAAAATTTTGATTTCAAAAATCATTTTTTTCCAGAGATATTCTCTTAGCACAGGAAAATCAAGATTTCAGTTAATGAAATTACCATGTGTTAAAGAAAAAAAGAATGGTTCACAGTCTACTGTATGGGAAAGAAAAGAAGCACAGGGAAAAATCATTAAAGCTACAGCCACATAATGCTTCTTCCTTTCATTTTTAAATTTTTTTTCTGTAATGAAATTTTCTTCTGAATATTGGCCTATGCATGGTATAGGATCCTGGCTGATTCACTCAAGCTGAATTTTGTTTTCAGCTCTGGTAGTCTGCAATTCAACCCCTACTGTTTGGCAAGAATAAGGCTCTCACATGTTCACAATTTAGAAGCCTGCTCTTTGCCGTCAGTTACTCAAAGGTAACATAGGCTAAAGTGTGTTATCCAAAGAAAGCACAATAAAAGATAGACCACCTTACACCCTGAGAATGGGTGTTCTCAGCAGCTCCTGGGTACTTTGAGACCAAGACTCGTGGGCATAAGTTGCTCCCTGTTCCACAGCAATGTGTTCAGCTGTAGGCTGGGGAAGGAGGTATGACTGAAACTTTCTGGCCACAGCAGCAAATGCAGAGGTTCCTAGATGTGATATGTCCCAGGTATCCTGCCAGACAAAGAGTCAGATTCACAGCTGATCCTGCCTTGGACTGTGTAAGACCTTTATGTCGTTGCTACCACTGTAGCATAAATGCATAAGGTCAGGACAAGACCCTGTTCCACAAGGACTAAGCCGTACTGTATTCCTTCCTTAAAGTCAGAAAAATGATGTGAGCATTTCATGACATATTTAGGACATTATTAATTTTTCATTTCCTATCAAGAAATGGGTGAAGAAAATCATTAATTTACGGACAGTGACTGATGTGCTTCTCTTATGTATCACATTTTGAGCCTAGATATCATGGTGATGGTACACCTGCAATATGAAAGAAATGAGAGGGCAGCACTCATGGAAAAATTGTATTTAATAACATTTTAACATTTTATTATATCCCCTATTACTGTTAATTGTTCCAAGAAAGCAGACACAAAATTGGAAGCACATACATGAACCTTAGACCTCAACTAGTTCTCTATAGCAGTAAGAAATACAATAGCATCAACTAATTATAGACATGAAAGGGAAACCATGGTTCAGGACAAGTGATGCCCATCATAAAGAAGAAATAGTTTGGAAGAAACTTCTAGAGCTTTGCAGTTTTATCTGGGATACACTCAACTGCAAACAGGAGAAGGCTGATTTTGGCTAAATACAATACAATACAATACAAAAAGAGGTGTGCTTCAACAGGCACCCTAGTGCTGACCTATGAACTATAAATCAACTCATGGAGACAATCTTGTATGGAAATTTGCTGAAAAGTAAGGAGTAGATCTTCCAACAGGTACCTATAATATAAACTGAGTCTTTAAGCCCTCCTTAGAGATGGTATTTTTCTTTGTTTGTGCAGGCTCAAAATAGCTTGTAGTGATTTTGCCATTGGTTCTCCCCCTCATATGCTCAAAATGAGCCCTCTCCCAAACTCCAGGCAAAGTAAAAACATGAACACAAATGGAAGGGCTCAACATAGAATTCGACCCTTGAACACTGGTAGCCATTAAAAGGGATTTAGTTGTATATAGTTCCAGTTGAAATGCAACATTGTTATGAAAAACAGCCATGTAAAAATGTACTGGAAGAAGTGATGAAACAAAATCCACAAAACTTAAATTAAATGCCTTACCTAGTGAAGAACAAGGACAAAATTATTCATAAGTCCCCTGAAAACTGTAATAAACCCAGAAAATAACTTTTGTATCGAAAAGCTTGTGTGATGTTTTGAAAAAAAAAAAAGATGTAATAACTGTATACAAATCTCTACATCATTTCCTTAGTCTACTCCAGCTACAACAGGACAATGTGGAACTAAAACAAGGAGTACTCTGTCCTCCTGAAAAAAGAGTCATTTTAAACACACCCTGTTTCAGAAAAAAAGGGATGATCAACAACTAGTTATGTACTGATCTACTCGGTGCTGAAAGAACAAAAGATAAAAAATATAGACTTTATCCTCAATGTAGTGCTTTCTCTTACACTATTCAAAGTGACCACCTCTACACTATAAGGCTCATACTTAATCCATGAGGCTATGCAGCATAATCTATCCAATACCTTGGGCTATCAACTCTGTCCAGCTGGTCATTAATCCCCAGGAAATAATCTGCACCTCAATTGTCACTGCTTAATTAAATGTAGCGATCCATCTGACATACAGAATAAGGATAGAAAGAAACCCTAATAGAAGGTGACTCCTGCAGAATTGGAACTCACTAGCGTTCCCTTGTAGACATAGTGTAACACAATGTTTGGTTACAGTTTATGTGAGTTTCAATGTATTAAATTACTATAGAGATGCTCTCTATTGAATGCAATGTAAATGTACGTCAGTACACAACTGTAACCAAAAAAACATAAGAAAAGTCAAATAATACTTTCCTCTTCTGTATCTATTCTCATCCATAAGTTCTTGAAGACAAGATCTGCTTACTACTATGGACTTGTCCTATGCCTACCATGCCTACTCTTGGCAAAATGCTGTGATAGTCTTTCAGAACTAGCAGCAAAATTGGTAGAATGTGGCAACACAGATTAGAGCAGGTTTTAACAGAGCAGGTTAAAGAAAATGACTCCTCTAGTTCAGACAAACATGAATGCATGTACACACTTCATGCAGATGAAGAATTATTTGGCCTCTGTAGTATTTCTTTAATATAAAGAGGATAAATTATCTGTACATCAGATCTTTCTCCAAAAATAAAAGAACCTTGATTCGTGTATTTCCAGAATTAGCAGGATTATGAAAGTGACAAAACTCAGTATATCTAAGTCGATTCTGTAACGACTGTAGATTTTCTGCTAACTTCACTCATATCACCATCATAACTCTCAAATCCGTATTTTATTATTCACTCAATTAAGAAAATAACCTTTTGATTGTCAAGCAACAGCAGATAAAATCAAACATTTCAAATTGTAAAACACAAACTGAGTTAAATAAAAAGCAGTGGGCTCAGCCACACACTGAATGCAGTCAAAAAGGCACAAAAGAAGACAGATTCACTGCTGCTGTGGTACCTGAAGATAGGGCTGATACAGCACTAAGTTACAGAACTGAATACAGAAGTCCTTTCTCAAGCCATGTATCAGATAGTGACACAAGCAGCAACAGATTATATTCACTGCTGAGACCCAATGGGGCTCTGCTAGATATGAAAAGAAAAATCTGTGCTACAGTCCACACACTTGCCGGCCTGTTTTGAGTAAGACTACTCACAAGGGGAAACCCTACAGAAGTTCCAGTAACAGGTTTCAAGGTGTGTCCACCTCCCTACCCTGTGGTACACAAGACCTCCAACTGTTCTTACCTGTACCACAGACAAGATTTCCTCTTACTGCTTCCTTACAAACTGGAATACAATTCAACTTTGCAGTGCGCAGCTCATTTCTCCACTCTTCATCTTCCACTTCTAGAAATACCAGCAGTTCTTCCAAATGCCATGAAGTATCAGCAATATTTCAGAAAGATTTTACATAATAATAATAATAATCCTATTTTTTCCCATGCAGCCCCTTTCTATTTATTCTGAATGTTGTTTTCAATTATAATGCTGTTTACACCATCATTAATAAAGGATGAAGTACTACAATTATTTCTTTTTTTATGTTATTCTGTTAATAGCCACTAGAAAATTCCAAAATCATTCATTTTGACAGACATTATGTATTACTGCAGTTCACAAAAATACTCAAACTGAAGTATTTCTATTAATGAGAGCTGCACCATAAAATTCACCTCAACTGACAGCACCACGTTAAAAGAATCACTAGGAGATAAGCTATTTTCCTAGAGAAAGCGGAAAAAAGTCTAAAGTAGGTCTCAAACTCCTATTTAAAAGGTTAAAAAGTTATAGTTTAGATAACGTACTATCATAAAAGCCAAGCCAATCCCTCAAAATAATAGGATATCCAGAAGCCGAAATGGGATAGATTTTTATCCCACAGGTTACCTTACACATAAAGTGAAGGGCTTTCTATCATTTTATTCTGAATATCATTTTATTATAGGAAGTAAGTCACACAGCAACTTAAAAACCTGTTGGTGTTCAGTTACTTATTTCTTCCCTTGATTATAGTTCTTCTAGAAACAATATCCCCTAAAATCCAATAAAGCTAATAGAATCCTGTCGAAATACGATTTTTAAAAATTAGACTTTGTTGCCCACAGATAGGATCTTCAAAGTTTTAAGACTTGCATGTTCCAGCTCAAATAACACCTAGCAAGTGGGCCTCCAACTGGGAGCAGGGGACGATCAGCTCCATGGTACAGGTTCCCTTTAGAGAAACTTTTACATTTCTAAAGCACAACAAAACACTTATGTCTTTTGTTAACAGCTGAAGAACAAACATCTGTGATAATGTCACCAGGGACCTCTGCCCTGCAAATACTAGCAAATAACAGCAGGAAAAGCACTGAAAGTACATTGGCAATTTTTCTCATTAGCAAGAATTTTCCTTTACAAGGTGGCTCCTGTTTCTGTTTTAAGTCCTCAAAACAGTACTCCAGTATTACCAAGGCTGTTCCTTTGGACAAAAGCCTAGCAGAGAATCAAACTTGTTGGTTGCTGAGCAGTCTATTATGTAAAGGATGTCCAGCATGAATGCCTCAGGTGTCAGCTAACATCATGGTGAAAGTCAGGCCCGTGTTCAGCGACCTGACCACCAAGTGGCAATTTTCTGCTCTACACCTCACTGCTTTAATTCTGATGAAGCAATCAACACATTGAGCTAAAGCTAACATCACATAAACAGCTCCAAAGTAAGCTAACATCAATAAACAGCTCCAAATGATTTTTTTTCCCTGTAGTAAGGTACTAATTCTCTTCCCCTACAAGACCCGGATTTATTAACTTCTCGAGGTATTTTATAAAGCCTAAGCATCACCTAAACTTAATAAACTTTTATAACAAAACTGTGATAAAGTGACTAGTTTCCAAATTTCCAAATGTGCCGCTTTGGGCTGGGATAGAGTTAATTTCTTTTGTAGTAGAGATTATGGGGCTGTGTTTTTGATTTGTGCTTAAAACAGTGTTGATAACACAGGGACATTGTCATCACTGCTGAGCAGAGCCTACACAGAGTAAAGGCCTTTTCTGCTCCTCATGCCACCCCACCAGCCCATGGACTGGGGATGTACAAGAGACTGGGGGGAACACAACAGGGACAGTTGGCCCCAACTGACCAAAACCATATCCCACATATGTGACATCATGTTCATAACATAAAGTTAAGGGAAGAAGCAGGAAAAGGAGGTCATTCAGAATTATGTCTTTTGTCTCTCCAAGTAACCATTATGCATGACAGAGCCTTGCTTTCCTGGAGATGGCTAGACAGCTGCCTGCCAGTGGGAAGTAGTGAATGAATTCCTTGTTTTTCTTTGCTTGCATGTGTGGCTTTTGCTTTACCTGTTAAGCTGTCATTATCTCAGCCCATGAGTTTTCTCACTTTTACTCTCAAAATCCTCTCTTCCATCCCATGTGGGAGGAGTGAGTGAGTGCCTGTGGGGTGCTTAGTTGCTGGTTGGCGTTAAACTGCAACAATAAATCACTTGGCATTAGGTAAAGGGTGGAGGCAGAGGTACAATGATCCAGTCTTGCACAGGAAGTCAGGCAACTCAGTTCCATCTAATTGCATTTCATGCTACCTAAGTTCATCTGGGAATAATCTCCCATGTAGAACATGATTTTTGAGGTGACAAATAAATTACACAATGTTTTCATATTCCCAAACTTTCTATGCAGATATTATTCACTTCCAAATGAAATTTTGGACTTATTGTCAATGTCCTCAAATGCATTTTTAAATAGACTGATGACCTGAAGGCCTGAATTCTGGTCTGAAAATGGCCTCTTTGAAGATGTTACATCTCTTCTTGACCTCAGAGTATTCCTGATGACACAGTTAAATGGCTAAAGACAGGTGGAATGAAATGTGGGCCAACAGATAGAAAAATCTTCAGTGATGCCCACATACCCTCAGTTCATCAGTATCCCTGCTAGTCTGGGGGATACTGTGTTTATTTTTCATACAGCAAAGCGAGAGAAAAAAAAGATATTTAGGAGGGTGGTTTTTTTTATTTGTTTACAATTTTTTTTGTAAAAGAAAAGTACAATGTAATAACAAAAATCAGAAAAATTGGCAAGGTGTTCTACAAGACAGATGCAAAAGACAGTTGCAACCTAAATGTATACTTGCTCATACTTTCAAAATGAATAGGTGCCAAGCTAAGAGTGTCCTTTTATCATTTCATGAACACAGTTTAATGCTTGACTGGTTCACAAAAATAAATATATAAATAAAATGAGATTCCTACCATGCTTGTTTGCAAATCCAAACCAATAACAGCTTTTGCTAAGGTGAAATACATCTGCATTACTGAAGTACTGTAAAGCACGATGTATTAAGATCCAATGAATCCACCCCTCACAGCAGCCTATAGCAGTATTTCAACTGATTTCAATGAGAGTTGCATCAGTCTCTACGAAACCTTAATGTATGCTCTCTGTTAACCCTCCTTCCCACCCAAATGAAAAACACTGAACTCTGCTCTTGTCTTCTGGTTCAACATCATGTCTTTCTCCTCCCTCCTCCTGCTGTAATAAATATTCTCTCTTCACCTCTGTTACTGACAATAATGTAAGTGAACTCTGCACCACGTACATCTGTCATTATTAATGACTATGGTGGAGAGAAGCGATAGCTCGCTCTTAGGAACCAAAAGGGCAAAATGCTTCAGAATTTTCCATTCACATATTCTTCTTTAAGCATACTCACTTAGTGATCTACTGTGACTCAAACAAGAAAAATCTCTTAGTGTTTAACCTTTGCATAGAAAATAATTTGTTTAAACAAATACACTTGTTACTTGGGAAGTCTCATTTGCTTATAATAACACTATATTTTGCAGAGTACAATAAACACAACAAGATGTCTTAGTCCACATGGAGAATAATTTTGTTGCTAGCAACATTAAATTTCCTTCAAACAAAAGGCTTAAACAGGGATTGTTTTCCTTGTCATTCATTCCCCTACTAACATTACTAATCTAGAAAGTACAAGCCTGCATTTTAAGTAATTGTGAAAAGCGCGGTAAGAATCACTGTGAACACATGATTCGTACAGTACCCTGAACTCTCTCAGAAAGGCTATCCCAATAATGGCATGTTACTGGGGCTGAAAGTAAAGAACAGCTTTTTACAGGCAGCTGATGAGATCTTGAATTTTTTTCTCTTCACACAACAAACAAAATTTGAGAATCTATAAGAGTTTAACTGCATTGCTGCATAAGCCTTTGCCCATAACACAACAATAGGCTCAGCATATCAGGTGCTATCCTTGTACCAAAACACATTGCATAAAGGTGCTACTCAGGAGGAACAAAACATATGTCTCTAGTAAATTTAGTGTTTGAAATACTACTATGTCACTAGAAATTCCTCTTTCCTCTAACATTTAAACTGTATAGCTCTAGAAATTTTCCTATTAGATACCCCAGCCTCAACTGAGACTGTGTAATAGCCATTTTTTAGTTATGCTAGATGTGCTTAAATGGACAACTGTACTTAAAAACAAGTCTAGTATTGGTAATGGCAAATACATACCAAAAGCCCACATAAATGCTAGTCATTATGAGGTGACAGAGATGCTACGCTCCGCTTTCCAAGGTCTATGGTGCTTCACGGATGTATCTTTTTTTTTGTTTTTGTTATCAGCTCATGGGTTAGAACTTTATATTTGCATTCCTTGTGAGCTATATACTATACATATCTGTCACTTATCTTCAGCATTTTTGTTGATAAAACTTGTCGTGAAGGTTATTTTGACTTACTAGAAATGGGTTTTTCCAGAACATAAATTTTAAGGCTTAAGTAGACCCATGTTAAAGTCACTAATATGTTCTGCTAAGTCTCTCTTTTCTTCACTCAGCCTCCTTGCAGTGTTTTAAGCAGTTTTATTGACATTTGAAATTCTGAAAATGTCAGCTCTTGGCAAGTATTGCAGTCTAAAAGTGTTATTAGTAGTTCTCTTTGGAAGTGTAAAAGAATATTTTGTAGGAACAATTTTGTCTTTCAACAAAACTTTTGAAAATTATGTATTAACTGCAATTCTGCACAGGAAAAAAAATAACTTGCAAATTCCTCAAATAATACTTAAGAAACAAATTTTTATCCAAGTTACATTATTTGTTGACTCACTAGTCTGCATTCAAGTCATGATAAAATCACCACTTCCCAAAGTGCCATTAGGTCTTCAAAAGGAGGAGAAACACTGTGAGAAGGAACCTGCTCTCATAGTATGCTGCCTCAGTGCTCCCACCATCTCTCAACCAGTAGATAAGTATTTGATGGGTCTGACCTCAGACCTTTTCTAATCAACAGGCCCTCCAGTCATTTTATGTTAGCCTGCCACCAAACAGGTCTCCTGAGCACTTTACTTCTGTAATTCATCTCTAATGACACCAATCCTCCTCCTCCACAGAAATGGCCTGGACTGCACCAGTTCATTGCTTGCAAACACCATCACTGCTGTTGGAAGCTGAGTTGTGGTAGGGATTAATCTACATCAGAGGTGACTGGCTTTCTTACCCAATAAGAAAAATACTAAAACCATCACATGACAGAAGATGAATAGGTATGTATCACACACCTCAAATAATTAATATACATATGTCCATCCCCAGGGCATCCACCAAGGGCGACCCACCACAGACAAGGCTGATGAGCTCCATCTTTGAATGAACAATGGGTGTTAGCCTCAGAGACTTGCCAGAGTCAAAGGAATCCTTGATACTCATGCTGGTTACCCCATCTTAGTTTATTACAGGTTATTTACAGCTCAGCATGCCTCAACTTGGATTTTGGCAGGAAGATGTAAGAGTAAGAAGACAGGCGTGTCTCATTTTGTATTAGAGCTATATACCTCAACTTTAATGTGTTGAGGGGCTGAAAGTCTTAATTTTCAAGCCACAAAAAAATACAAAGAACTATCAATGACTTCCACAGGAGTATAAAAATCATTCACTCCACAAAAATGTACTGAAAGAAATTAGTGTGAATCACTTTATCCTTAAAACTGAGAAAACATTGTGGTATTAAATACTCAGTATTATCAGCCAAGCAAATTGGCCCAGGTCAAATGAGCAAATCTAAAAAATGAGATCACTAAATTTTCTCAGCTTGATAGCTTAGTAATAAATAATGTGCTTCTATTCAATCTGTACATTAAGTCTTTTATGTGGCCTTAAGGCACTGTCTTATGTCTGTGCCCATTACAGGGTAGCCATAGAAACTGACACATTTATTTCTTGGATTAGTGTGCCATTGAAAATATTAATATAATGCAGTAAATGGGGATTTAATCTAATCTACTGATGGTAGGATGAAGTTACTAAAAGGCTGTATGCTCTTCCAGTGGAAGAATGATTGTATCTGTGGAGCACATGTCCAGTAAATCTGGAGTACAGCAAATGTTTTGGTTACAAACATCATCTAAACAACCTATCACATTTCACATATACCCCTGATTTAAATAGGAAACATGAAATATACAGGTATGTCCACCAAGCAAGTACCTGTTTCATATTCTAAGTTTTCTACCCAAAGCTAAAAGTGTCAAAACTGAAAGTCATAAATGAAGAGAAAACGGACATGCTCTGAGTACTACCTAAGCAGTGCAAGCGAAGCAGCATCTTACCCTGCAAAAATGCACTGCTGTTACTTCACAGAAATGCCATTAGCACCAAAGCCTATACCTGCATTACAATCAACATTTTAATAGCATTCATTTAATACTTTCACACACAAAATAAAGAGCATAAAATTATCTAAGGAAAAGATTAAAAAAAAAAATCTTAATTCTTGAGTAGCAAGACCTGTCATTTTCCTAATTTGTAGGTCCCTACCAGGTGTCCATAAATATTAGGGCTCCCATTTCAGTACATAATATTTGACTCGGGTTCCTTGTAATAATTCATAGTGCTCAAGTTCTGACTACCCTTTACACTGCAGTATACTACATAAATTCAGAAGATATATTCTGACAGATGAAGCATTGTTGAAAAGCTAAGTACAGCACTTTGTCCTTGAAATGTTAACATGTAATGCCATAAAGTATTCAAATAATAATTTACTCAATCTTTCAGGTTAATTAATTAAAATGGTCTAGGTGTTAAAGAAAATCACCTTGAGCTTGTAAAATTGGAATGCCTCCTCTTTTCTTCTCTGCATGCAAGCTGCTCCAATGGACTTACCACATGCTTTCCCCGTTATGGTTTTTGATTTCAGTAGATAATAAATAGCCAGGATCTAATTTTGCCATGTCAAAACCGATTATGTTTCACAAGAAAAGGTGGAGTGCTCACCTACCAGATGAAGGTGAAACATAAAACCACTTTTATTTATGTGATGTGTCCAAATTCAACTCAACCTGGCACTAGCTACTAGGAGTATGTAGACTTTCACTGTCATACAAATTTATGCATCCCTGTAAAATGTCAAATATAAACATAAATTTAATCAAGGAATGGAAACCTTTATTATCAAAGAAATAAACACAGTTTTTGACAACTAATGTAAATGATCTTAATGCATTTTTTGACTTATTTTTCAGAAGGTCAAAGAAAAGAAGAACATTGAACAGAGACATTGCTGATGAAAACATATCAGGCAAGTCCCAGTCTAATTATTAATGCTGATGTTCCAAAAGGAATTTGTGCTCTTTAGCAACAGCATTATATTCAGACATGAGAGTTCCTTTTCCCATTAATTACAGTGGGATAAAACAGAAGGCTTACAACAACAGATAAACAAGGACTCTGTATTATTCTGTAGTTTTCCTCAGTTGAGTAGTCTTTAGACAGCATTTTAATGGCTGAAAAAAACCCTGCACATGATGAATAAGGATGCCATTCTCAATTAACATGGACAAAGGATCATAGCCATATTTGGCAAATGAGGTAGCTGTGGTGTAAGAAAAGCAGAAGTATTCACAGACGTTGCCACATACATCACTGTCCACAAATCAAAACAAGTTAATGACATTTTTGTACATCTGCCCAACTACATGACTACACATTAGTCTGGCAAGTACTTATTAGACACAAATTAAATAGCACAATGATTACAGTTCATATTTACTAAATATAGTGTTATTAATTTATACAGCAGTAAATATGGATACTACCAGCATATAAATAAATGATGAGTACTGAACCAAAACAGCCCAAGTTACAGAATATACTATCTACATTAAATTTATCAAAGCTCCACAAATGCTATTATACTGTCCATAGAGCTTCCATTAAAATATATATTGTGGAGGAGGAAGCATCAAACTGTTATCCATTCTCCATAACAAGTGAGCTGACAGCACACTAGCCTCTCAGTCCCAAGAGATCCCACACACAATGTCACCAACACAGAAATATCAGCATCTATTGCATTGGTGGGTGTCAGATGAATAGATCCCAGTTCCACAAACATCTCACGTAAGACCAGCAACCATGAAACTTAAGCAATAAACCTATATGCCATCTGAAATACACTGTATTTCTTATCTAGAAAGTCAGTGTACTTTGCCCCTGTAAACTGAACAGGGTTTCCCTGACCATCAAAGTTAATCAAGACGTCTGAAACTCATTAGTGAACACAGGGGCAAAGTAACCACAGTTCAACCCATACTCAGTGAAGAATGGGATGGCTAACATTTACAGGAGGAATCGTGGTCAAGAAAGACCAGTAGCATGCACTAGCAAATATTGCTGTTCAACACTAGAAAACTCTTTTCTGCCTAGGCACGCCTTCAACATGGTTTTTAAGTACCAGTGGTTAGGCACAAGATAAGCATACCATGGATAAGTGTACCATGGCTAAGCTTCACCATCTTTTCAGGAAGATGTTACATTAATTTTAGATGCTTGAGAGTCACAAATTAAGGTACACTGGCAAGACAGATGAACAAAGAAAAGGATACTGTGAGAAATCATTTTTGTTATCTATCTCTACATCCAGACTGTCCATGTCAGTTTTATGGAGCCTTTCTATCCCAAAGCTTTACCTGTAATTAAGCTTTAGAAAGCAAGCAGTACAGACATCTGTCACAACCACACCTCTGTTTCTAATTCAGACACTGACACTAAAACAATTGAGAAAACTTCTATGCCAGTTCTTTAACCCACAGTTCTGATTTAGTCATAGTTAACAACATGGATCCTGAAAGAAATGACTGCTACACTTGCATACTTCTTTCTATCACATCATCAATTATTTGTCCAAATAACAAACAGAACTCAGACACACTTTATTTGTTTCATGAAAGATTCGACTTTCATCTGATTTTTTTTTTAAGATCTCACTTTTCACTTTTACAGGATCAGTTTTCCAACAATTGAGCTTATCAGCCACATCTACACTGCTAGTAATTCAAAACCATGGCATATTTATTGATTCCAAAAAGCTATTACATGATATCACTTACGTCTCTGTATTTGATTAGACTGAGTTATTGGGGGAACTAACGAAAAATTACTCAGAACTCAGCAGAGAGTTTACATAGATGTCATCTTACCTGACATCTAGGCTATTTGTTCTTGCACCTTTATTTTTAAGTATTACAGACAGACATTAAGTTTTGCACAAAACAGGTATTCAATGCAGCTTTATATCTATTGTATTATTCCATGATTAAGAAAAACAACTATAAGAGATAAGTTATAGGCATAAAATATTTATCCACTCCTTTAAGAGAATATTAATGAGCAAGTATGTAAAGTTGTATTGATGAGCATGATGTGTGATGACTGATCATCCAAGTTCAATTTGAACCTCAGCTATATACTTCATCTGAATTTACTATATGTCAGACGTTTATATATAGATACAAATTGCACACTTCTTTGGACAAAAAATGCCCGTAAGTTTAAAACATGAATATGTTAATTAGATTTAAATTCACAATTATAGAAAATATTTTGACACGTATCTTAAGAATAGTGTTTTTAAAACAGTTCAATGCATGAAATACATGCAAATTTTGACAGCCAAAAATGCATACTGCATAACTGAGATACTATCGTACTTCTTTGCAATCACTGCAGCCTCTAGCTAGATACAGATTTTTCATGTCAGACAGAAGTATTTCCTTCTGTGTCTCTCATATTCTCAGATTTTGACTTCAAAATGATTCCTGAAACACTTTTAAAGATAGACTTAAAACTACTGCAAACTAGAATGATTGTTACATACTTCAGTCAAACAAGGCTGCCAACACCAAATTATATTAAATCTCTTTTTAAGTAAAACTGTTTGCCACTAGAATCGCATTCACTTTTGAGTTTTAGGACAAGTTTAATTTTTTAATTATGTACATTAACAGTGCATCTATAGGTTGTTTCCCAAATATGCCTAAGGTAGACGCGTACATGGGGTTTGCATACCTAGACAGAGTAGCACTCACGTTAATCTAAAGTTTATTTACTGTTTTGCAAAATCCCTGTGTAATTTCAGGACACAGCTTCAGAACTGGGTAAAACTTAAGATTTGTAACTAAAAGGTGAAGTCCGTCCCTTCTTTGCTTGGTACCCCTCATACAAAGGCCAACAAGATCAGCTCACCAATGAAGTTGAAAACTTAGTCTGAAGGACTAGAAAGCAATAATGTCCATCTGCTTTCAAAGCAGAGTTATGTCTACACAAAAGCATGCTGGGTGGACACAGAAATGTCTGCATGGGACACTATTATACAACAGCCAGTATACCATAAATTCACATCACCCACACCCATGGCACTTAACCACACACGTGATGTGCTGTAGATTACAGCAACCACACTGTAACATAGAACTAGGCCGAGAAACAGCTCAAAGAAACAGTAGACCACCTTCCCGTATCAGGAAAATATTCTTTAGTTACATGTCCCTACTTATGCAAGTATTTTGAATTTGTAATGGCGGTTTAAAGGAAACATGGAAAATTTTACAAGTAGTAACAGTTGATCCTCAATGAACTACAGAGATGTCCCATGTGCACAGTAGGCTGCATCATACCACATCATGGCTTTACATGAGTCACATGCTTCTAAAACCCCCAAGTGAGAGCATGTGGATGGAAAGACATCCAGGTTTCTTTTTAAAAAAAAAAAAAACAAAAAACCAAAAAAACCCAACAAATAACCCCAAGTTTGCTGGTATGAGTTTCTCTCAGCTACTGAAGTTCCATTCAAACTACCAGCACTCTTTAGCCTACTTACAGGGAAAAAAAGACCTCCAGGGAATCTTGTGGGGAGTATTGCAAGGAGGCAGGGTATTAGTAGCTGCATTTGTCTCTTACTCCAGATTCACAGCTTGCATGTGCCTCTGTCTTGCTAATGTAATACCTTTTTGGATTGATCACTAAACACAGCAAAGTAAAACTATCATTATTTTTTGAGGAAAATGCAACTCAAACGCATCTCAACCGCAGTTTTGCAACTATGGGAGGGTTGGTATAATGTGATATTGTAACTGTGATAGATGATACTGGTTTAATACTTAAAATCTTTGTGTTTGACGGACCTTGGAGTGCTCATGTACTTACAGGAAAAGATAACATTCAATAGAAAATGAATTTAATGTTCTCAGTAAGGTTTTTAGGGCCAGTAAGTATAAAATGTAGCAGTCCTGAAAATTAACCCCAGATGTATAATTTCATTAATACAAGGATATCTAGAACAATAAAGCATATGTAAATCTTCTCATAAGGAAAAGGGGTACCTAAGACATGGTTACATAGCTGACCTGAGGCCAACCACAGTCCTTGAAAGCAAAACTCCTCTAGATATCAGTGGCATTTTACTTAGGGTAAAAGCTGCAAGGCCAAGCCTGTGATTGAAATACTCTGGCACCATCTGGCTCAAAAAAACGAAGAAGTGATAAGGGCAGGAGAGTTGTTATTTCTGTACCATTACAAGAAAAATTCTAGAGACGTTATTACATTTAAATGTATTCTGATATTGCATTCTGCTTTTCCATCTCAGCAGACACTGTTCCATCTGAACAAGATGATCATAACACAGAGCGCAGTATTTTATATTAAATGTAGTTATAAGGGAAGAACAACAACCTTGGAATGACTCACTCACAGGACCAATTCATAGGTTACACTGAGTATGAAAGGCAATTTCAGAGTAGTGGTGGAAGAAAAGGAGTTTTATAACAGAGCTGATACAAACTAATTTGGAGACAGATATATACAGAACAGAGAACGTAATGTACCACACACACTTCTTCTAGTGAGAAAAGAATGGTTCCTTTTTCAAATGTTGTGGTATCTGCAAAAAATAAAGTCCGATTCTGTTCAGTACTGTAATGAAATCATTACAAATGCTGAAACATTAAAAATTCAACACTAAAAAGACAGGGCCTTTGTACTTGTGCCGCACTGAGTCTAAACACAAGATACTAAGAACAGGAGACTGTTAAGGCAGGACTGGTGACAGACATTGGCAGCCCTATACAAGTGGTGCGTGTAGAATGTAATAAGATATTCAGGAGCATAATTCAGCCCATATACTAAAGCAACAAGAGGGTAAAGCTTTACTCATGGCTACATTCCTTTTTAGGATAATGGGACAAAATGGTAAGAAATTACAATGTTTTTTAATTATTTCACAAACAGCTCGTTCTGCATTTTGTATCCTGGATGATACATTTCTTCATCAGGAAGAAAAATTGTGACGTTCACCTTTTAAAATGTAATGCAACAGATTTCTATTAGCACAAGAACTATGTAGAAATAGCATATTCTACAAATGAACCATACCATAAAAACTGATGCTTATGAAATGTTATTATAATCTAAAGTTTAAAACCACAAAGCAAGAAAATTCCGAATTAAACTGAAACTTCATCCTTAGCCCACCCAAAAGTGTTTAGATACAGTGGGGCTTGCCAGTGAGTAATAATCCTATGTACAAAATATGCTGCCATAACTAGAAATTTCAAAGTAAGTATGGAATTCTAGCTCTAATTCTGACCTTTCTCTTCTCCTCCTCTCTTCTCTGTTGGGGGTGTAAGGAAGTCCTTTCATTACTTCAGAACTGGTGCAATTAATAATGTTAAGGTAATTTTTAAAAACTATTTATGTACAGTAAAATTCATTTGTCAGCTTGTCAGCTATGGAGTCAAATGTACTGTTTTGTAATGGCAGGAAAGATAGAGAAAAAACAAAACCAAAATGTTAAAATTCTCTTTACAGAGCATTGTGGAGTGTTCCTAAAGGAAAAAGACTTCACATACCTGAGCAGTCCACAACTTGAACTCCAAACTTGTTGACTATTTTGGGGTTTTTTAACTGAAATAAGATCTATTGGGAAAGGACAAGGCTCTGATGCAAGCTGAGATAACAAACTGGGATGTGGTGAAGAGTGATTTTAATAGAGATCGGGGAGGGAGGTGAAGTAGGGAATGGGACAGAAGATGGCACAGCATCTCAGAGAGCGCTTCTCTAGACCTCCTCCGCAATTTAGTTTGTGTTGAAGGGCCTCTCCTTGTGGTGCTGGAGACAGCTCTTTCTATTATCAGCATCTATTTTTGGAGAGACTACTTGTCGCATTTTTTTTCTTATGTGACCTCATTACAAAAGGATTTCCTGATATTTTCTGGACTCTGCCTTCTTAAGAGACACTCCCTTACAGGAGATGGTAAATCAGCTGCTGAAGAGGCAAATGCCATTGTAGGATGTCAGGAGTTTTACAAAAAATGAATGGAGAAAGTAGAAGATGAAGGCAGCAATAGAACAGGTATCACGACATTTCACGGGCTGAAGACAGAAAGTACTTCTCAGAGAAGCCCCTGCTCACAGTTTGTTCTGGGAGCCAGTAAATGTTGCCTGGAGTCATGCAAGTCCACAGAAAAGGCAACATAATGCAATAAAGACTTGTACAAGGGCACATTCTGATGTGCATTCTAAATGCACTGTGTCCCAGTGATTAGGAATTTGTGCTACAGCAGAAGGAAAAAAACGAAAATTTTCAACATCATCCAGTAGTACTTTAGCAGAGGAGTCCTAACAGCTCTGCTGTCATATAAATCTGAATTTGGCTGCTTTCCTTTGAACAAGCACGTTGTCACACTAGGCCCTTGAACCACAGCTTTCTGAGTGATTCTGAAGAACTGAGGGTGAAAGCTAGTCTGCCTGATACGTATTCCATGTCCTCCACCCTTTGCCACTAACAAGGACTTGAGGACTCGCCAGCGGCGTTCCCTCGCACCTAGGAGCTAGTAAGCTTTTCCTTGAGGATAGCTTAGGCACCCACACTGATAGAAATGCTGTCCAACTTTAGTCAGAAAATCTATTTTCAACATGATGTCTTCATATTTTCCTTCTGTTCTAGCACAACTTCCTAACCACTGGGCCACAGTCACTCTGAGTAAGCTGGCAATTCATCTTTCTCTTCAAAGTTCAGCATCAGTATGAGGAGAATACTTGAAACATAAAGGGAGGAAGGAGTTGCCTGGAAGAAAGGAGACTAACATTCAGTAAAGGTAAAATGCAAATACTCTCTCAAATCAGCACTGAAAGACCACAGCCCCAGTTCTTTTCCTTAGATGAGTCCCTAAGTACTCAGTGCCCCCTTCCCAGCTCACCTGTCCCACACTTGACTGAACAACACTCAGCTACCAGAGCAGATGGAAAGTCCATGTTTCCTCAACCTGTGTTTCATCCTTACTCAGGATAACTAGACTTGATGATGATGATACTCTTTTATTTTTAACTCTTAATATATAGGGAAATATGCATTTCAATTGTTATTTCCAGCTTTGCATGGGTCCACTGCAAGCTTAGTAGTAAGAATAAGGGAAGATTCTGATGAGTGAATGGCAGAACACTAACTTCTGGCTCTGGTACATCACAATGCCCCACTGCTCCAGAATACATTTTTCAGCTCAAATAACAGCAAAGAGCTTCCAACACTGCTAGAAACTCCGGCAACCATGTAGAAAGCAGCAGGTTAAAGGCTGGCTCCATTGTAATTACCTTGGTCCTAGAAAGTCTGCAGTCGTCTTCTCCAACTAAGAACTTCTAAATTCAGAGCTTTACCTATTTTATTCTGCAGTAATATCAACATTTACATAATGAATTTCTGAANGCACTGGAATATGCTGCCCAGGGAGGTGGTTGATTCGCCTTCCCTGGAGGTGTTTAAGTTACGGGTGGACAAGGTCCTGAGGGACATGGTTTAGTGTTTTGTGGGAGTGGTTGGACTCGATGATCCAGTGGGTCTCTTCCAACCCGGTGATTCTGTGATTCTGTGTGATTCTGTGAACAACACTCAGCTACCAGAGCAGATGGAAAGTCCATGTTTCCTCAACCTGTGTTTCATCCTTACTCAGGATAACTAGACTTGATGATGATGATACTCTTTTATTTTTAACTCTTAATATATAGGGAAATATGCATTTCAATTGTTATTTCCAGCTTTGCATGGGTCCACTGCAAGCTTAGTAGTAAGAATAAGGGAAGATTCTGATGAGTGAATGGCAGAACACTAACTTCTGGCTCTGGTACATCACAATGCCCCACTGCTCCAGAATACATTTTTCAGCTCAAATAACAGCAAAGAGCTTCCAACACTGCTAGAAACTCCGGCAACCATGTAGAAAGCAGCAGGTTAAAGGCTGGCTCCATTGTAATTACCTTGGTCCTAGAAAGTCTGCAGTCGTCTTCTCCAACTAAGAACTTCTAAATTCAGAGCTTTACCTATTTTATTCTGCAGTAATATCAACATTTACATAATGAATTTCTGAAGAGTGAATAAAACCAAAGCTGAGTTAGAGAACATTGCTTTAGTAGTTCCACTGTAATGTTCTGTTTGAGAAAGTCCTCTTGAATCAGACCACTCGTAAAAGAGCAATAGGTTCAGTTGAATAATATATTTTTCTCTGAGTTTTCATGATATACATGGACTCGCTTGTAGGTCCAAAGAAAAATATCATAGGACAAACCCTAAGGAATTGTGTACTGAATCCTGTGGTTTTACTAGAACTAAAATAACATACAAATTTAGAGAGTTCAGTAGAAACACACACTTAACAGATGCTACTTCAATTATTCCTATAAGCACAGTATTTATATATGATAACAAAGATGTGTACAATAGGGTTTCTCGTATTTCACAGATGCATGTTTAACTATGGTATATACCCCCATAATTTTGATCACAACATCAGTATTTGGAGTTCAAGTGGTATTTTTAAACTTAAGGAAACTCAAGTACATCTTTCAAATTCAGCAGAACATACTGAGATAGAAGAGAGCGTTGAAATTAATAAATTCTTAACTTACGCTTGAGCTCCTCAGCCTAAATGTGGACATTGTGACTAAGTAATAACATAAGTATCCTGATGTTGAATTCCATACCTTTAGAAAATAAGCATGCTTCATGACAGCCTGTGTTAAAGTACCCACAGAAGGAAAGGACTGGTAAGAGAGAGACCAAGATTTTCCTAACCACAGCAACGCTTGGTCCTCCCCTCAGTCACCACAACAAAACTCTCCCTTTTGTCAACAATAGTTAAGTCTGCAGCAGGAAAATCTGTGCAGCAATGTTGAAGATACTCAAACGCTCCTGTCAGATGACAGCAATGAATGGCATGGATATGATCCAATAAATCAGTAGCACACACACAAAAAGATATTTATGAAAGAATATTTTTGAGTTACAATGTCTAGAGGACAAAATGTGGAAAACGCCAGACTTAAGGCTGTCAGAAAGCCTATCTCAGGTGTCATTTGTAACAGCACTAATAAAGTTGCGACGGCACGATCACTTAGTCCACACTCGCTGTTTCAGTCCATCGATTCCTGCCAATGACAACACAGTGAAGAGCATAAAATCAAGACATTCTTAAATCTGGCAGTCCCAGCCTTAAAATTTTTGACTTCATAACCAGTAATAAATTAAGTCTTCATGTCAGCAACATTTTAATATTCTCAAAAATATTACAAGACTTACTATGGTGATTTACAAAAATGGCCCTAGTGTTAATCCAGAATTACAGCTTCAGGGCCTGCGCTCATTATTTCTTGAAACTTTAGTTACAAGCTTTATCACGTTGCATAATCTAAGTATTTTCTCAACAATAAAAAAAATAATTAAAATTCTTCATTTCTTATAGATTTCAACTTCCAAAGTCTGCAATTTTTCCTGGCTTTGGGAGCCATGCCTTTCTGGGAGCTCTGTGGACCTGTAGCTATGATGGGAAACTCCAAAAACAAGGAATATTTTTGGAAATTCTCTCCAAACCAAAACGCTTTATCAGAAATGAAAGTGCCAAAGGTCTGAAACGTGCACAGATGTGAGCCCAGATAAATTTAAAGACAAGCACCTTTGTATGTCCAAAAAGCTAAGTAAGGTTCCTCACTGATGCATTTGTTCACAGGACTTTAATGTGCACTATCCAGAGACAATTGTACATTCAGATTACTATCTTTGCTTTTTTCCCTTTTCCTGCTATTTTCTACTCATAAACCCTGAAAATCCCTGGAAATATCAGTCCCTAATAGATCCAACCATCCATTGATGCCATATATTAAGTCAGAAGAGAGTTCCTTCATCAGAAATAAAGCAGCCTTGTTGGTTTTCTTTTTAAAGTATGCATATTTTTTAAGTTCTTTTAAGGGTTTTCTGGTGTTCAAGACATAATTGGGCTGATACACATTAGTAGCACACAGGAGTGAATAGGATCCATACAGATGCCAGTGTTAAACCACAAGTTGTCAGGCAAGGTGACACGTCTTGCTGTTGTGGCCTTAAGATTCAACAAGTGGTTGGCCTTGTTCACTCCCACACTTAGCATAAATAAAACTTGAAAGCATGAGTTGGTCCTACACAGAAGGTGAAAAGGCAAAAGGCAGACAATTTGCTTTTCATCCTAGAGCACGAACAAATCAGGAAAGGAACTTTTTTGACTAATCAACTATCCATTCCCAGGGTTCCTCCCAAAAAATGCAAGTGTCATCCCCATTTAGATTTGTACAGGCACAAAACACGAACTCAGTTGAAAGCTCCCCACAGTTGTGTTGGAGCTGTGCTTTCAGTTGCTGATGCTTTATGAGCTTTTAAAAAAATACAGTCAATGTTGTAGTTTCTGATGCAAAATGAAACTTGCAATCCAATTTAAGACATCAAAATCTAATTGCTATTCATAATAACAAGTCTTTGGCTTTGTCATTTTCACCTGCAGTGTTCCTGGCTATGGAAAATGTTGAGGTCTATTTATCAGTGTTATTTTGCAGTGATGTATCATTTACCATTCTTAAGAAAAAAACCCTAAATTTTAAGCTGCATTACAGCTGATATTAAATCCCAGTTTTATTATCAGACTCATAACTGAGGTCTTTGCCAGTCATCCCCTAGGAAAATGTCCCCTTAAAGTAACAGTCCTGCCCAAAGAGTGTGGATCCATTAGGAATAAGAAAGCCTACTATGTCCCACATGTATGAAGAAACACCTACCACTTACCCATGTCTTCTATAAAGGTAATTTTTTTCCACCTGCTTTGCTTTTTTTTTTTTTTGACTGGTCTAGTTCAAAGTACTCTTGGAAAAAAAGTAAAAAGATAAACACACTACTTCTAGCAAATGCCAGAAGAAAAATATATTCAGTCTTTGGTCAAGTTAGACTTGAAATGAATTTACATCATCAAAATACCTCTTAATTGTGTTAAAACATGCTGAAAACCTATTGCACAGATTTTTCTTAAAAAATTTCCAGAAATCTTTTGTTTTACAGTCCATTATTCACTTCTATGCCCTTTTTCATTCTCTCTGGAAAATATATCAATTGCATATTAAAATAAAGAAGTGTTTTGGCATGGCTGACCTGTAGAGATATGGAGCTAAGCAGAGTCAGTGAATCTACTCACTCTGATATGCACACATGATATGCAATTAAAATCTCCATTCACATTCCTACGTGGTTGTCAATCAAGAGAAAAGCCTTTTTGACAACATCCAGTGAAGCGTACCAACTAACTGCTGAACAGGAACTTAAACAGTAACAGCTTTTGTTACCAGCAAGAACGGATTTTACCAAGATTGGGCTCAGTTTCTAAAGAAATCATTATGTTAAAATTTGGGGGGCTTTTCATTAAAAATTAAAACGTGTCACAAAGCTATTGTGTGTGAAGCTATCACGTTATGTAATACATGAAGGTTATCAGATATATGTGAAAAAACCTCTAACCTTTCTTCGCCACAGGAAACAATTTCACCTTTCATATTTAGAACAGTGAACAATGATTATGAGCTAGTTTTTAGCAAGAAGAGAACATTATTCTAATTGCATGTTGTCTATCTGGTAGGCACAAATATCTTTTATAACATTATAAGCTGTCTAGCCACAAAACTAACACTATAAAAGGCCTGCTACTGCCAAAAATGGTACTGTGAACAATTTCTTAGTGACACAGTGGAAAACTATGTGGCTTAATTATAAATACTTGCAACTCTCTGAAAATATCCTAACTTTGAATTTATGACAATAGAGGCAAAGTCCTTGACAAACACTGAAGGTGCTAACATTTGCTGTCTAATATCCAGTTAGACAAAACTACTAAGACCACTAGGGTACTTAAAAATCAAATTTGTAAAGGTAAAACCAGTAAAAATAAATATTATTAATCTGATGTTTGTGTTTTGAGCACTAACCTTGAACTACAGTTTTCAAACATGCTAATATTATTAGAGATTGAAATATTTACCCTCTTGCTTATTATGCTCCATAACTGAAGAGAGAGCAGATGCATCCTGACTATTAACAGTCATGACAAATTGCCTTACTAATGAATGTTACACACTGAAAGTGCCATAACTGATTAAACTACAATTTCCCACTACCAGACAGAGAGAGACTTGGGAACTCCAGCAGTGGACAACTCTGATGTTCTGCCAACAGGCCTTCAGGGCACAGTGTGGTATTTAGAAAAACACACTGTAAATTCCATATGAATATACTCTGAAAGACTGTGTATACAACAGGTTTTAACGAACATTAGATGAAACAGCTTAGGTTTGTAGCCGATGAGCCATGTAAAATGGATGTGTTTTAACAATTTTAGTATCATTACATAGCTGTGTAGGAGAATATTTCTGTTAGGATCCTCTATTGCTCTCCCCACCTTCCCAAACATTGCTTGTGCTTTGCTTTCACATAAAATCTTTCTTTTGTCAGTCTCTTTGTTGGTGCAAAATTGGCAGCAGTTCAAATTCAAAGTACTCCTATTCATTTACTGACCATTAAACCAATGTCATTCTAGTTCACATCAGCCAGAGAGCTAAGCTCTAAAAAACATAAAAGGCTTGCTTCACCACTGACGAATAATGTGTACATTTTTACAGAGCTTAAACCTTAATGCTTTGCCTGAAACTAACAATACAGTATATCTTATCATTCCTTTTTCACAAGCAGGCAGCTGCTGAAACGCTTGCCACTTCAAAATATCAATTGCTTGCCAGAGTTGTCCTCAACACACCCTGTCAAACTCATGTATATTGTGCAATGAAAATGGTGCAGCATTGAAAGCTAGAAATTCTATCAAATTCTGCTGTAAGGGTATGATATGCAAAGAACAACGTATGACAACCATACAGACTACAAACAATAGCAATGGAGCCAGACACTACATATATCACAACTGTGCCTGTACATTATTTATTGTATGTATTATATATTTAAAGCATGACAAATGTGTCATTGAAACTATGTGCTACAGCAAATAGAAACCCTTCAGCTAGTTAAGTTTTTTCATTTCTCTTGATGAAAGGGTAGTAGTATTTTTCTGCCCTCTCAACATTTGTCTGTAAATCACATTGCACAAAAAACAAAAAAAATCAGGTTTTCAAAATAAGTAACAGAAAACAAAAGGCAGTACTACCAGACGAGAAAATGAGATTTTCTTCAATTAACACATTTGCTTTTCTCTAAGGACAGACAGACAGGCTACCTTAAAGAATATTTGAGGCTATGCAAGACAAATACAATATCACTGTGCCCATAAATTACAATATACCTAATTTTAATGCAGATAAGTGCTAGCCTATTGATTTGCATGTTTCCCTGGCAAAATGGAAATCCCATGTGAGTATGTTCTTTGTCTGTACAAAATGCATTTTAAAAAAAAACCTGTATGAATACAGCAATCAATGCAAAAAAGGAAAAAAAAAGTCACTAGTGTAAAGTAATATATAGAACATATAGGAAATACTGCTCATATATACAGACACATGTATACATACATCTGTCTCTGATGTTACACAATCACAGGTTTTTAGCACATAGTTAAAATTTCTATAAAGTGTCCTAACTATTGAAAATTCAGCCCCTAAATACAGCCTTAAATTAGCTGAGAAAAAAAAGAAAACAGTCAAACTGAGTAGCAAAGTTAATTAGAAAGTGACCGTGGAATACTAGTCTTAAATTGAAGAAACAACACACAACTGCGATGAAAAAGAAATGTTTAGGAGGAAAGATGAGTGCAACAGCCCACAACAGCATGTAGAAGTTGCAAAACCTGAACACACAGGATTTCATGAGGGCCATTAACTGATATAATCCTAACCAAAATGAATAGATAAGCCGTTAAGGTGTTAATAAATATTTTGTAAAGAGAATAGGTGGTTTAGGTGCTTGGGGTTGCTGACCTTTGCTGTGTTTATTAGTGGGACAATGATGCATTATTAACACACAGCAGCTGTACCTGAACTGCTGCCATGAACATAATAGCCTTTTATAGCCATCAGGGGAGTGAGATAGGAGGCCTTTATTAACCACTAGACATGATTAGCAAATTATGTGAACTTCAGTAGGCAAATTATCTCTTATTGAAATATAATGTTGGTTATAACTAATTGTAAACATGATTTTAAAAACTTCTCAATGCAAAACTAGGCGTTTTACTGCCATTTAGCAAATTACTGTCTAGACCATTATAAAACTAGTTCTTTTCCTTTGTTCAACCTGCAAAAACAACTGTGCCTCACAAAAACTCATTGCACTATGGTAAAACCACTGAGGTACATGACTTCCACGATATTATTCTTCGGAACCATAACAAAAATACATAGACATTTCCACACAATGAAGACAACTGCTAATTAAGAAAAAAAACCCTCATATTTTCCCATAAAGATTACAAGTGGTTCTTAAGAAAGTCAGTTTGCCAATATGTTTTCAAGAGTTCATTTGAAATAAAAACCACCATGATTTACTTCAAAAAACTTAATTTGGGGAAAGATTATCCCATTAGCCTTCACAACTGAACACAGCACTGAGAGTCCATTACGAGCAGTCTTTTATGCCCCAGCAGAAAGTCATTAACATAAAATAAATCATTAGCTTTGATATTAAGCCTCCACTGTCTGCAGGTTTCTATGACTAATGTTCACAACTATGTGAACCAAATGATAATTTATAATTTTTGGAAGTTTATCATCCTTTTTCACCATTTTTCCTTTTACTATTTATTATTATTATTGTTATTTCGAGTTTGTGAAAACATAACAACTGTCAAAGAAACAACATTTTCTGATATTCACGAACATAAATCTACGCACTTCTGGCAACCACAATCAGACCATGACTTGGAAGCCAGCTGCTTATAATATAGGATAGAAATGATGGATTCTGAGAGTAAGTTAACTTCCTTCAAAGTAAGCAATATATAACAAAGCAGAAACATACCTGTGTATGTATACATAAAGTAGTATTGATAAAACAGGACTTTATAGGTATATATAATCTTCTCACTTTTCTGGCAGGAACTGCCTGGATAAATCTTTTGCTTCACATTGCAGACCTCTTTTTTCCCTTACTGGCCTATTTTCCGAAGTACCGGATAGCACTATCTGATTTCAAAGTTCCAATTTCTTCTTGCATATAGGATAAGTAACTGAAGCTCACTGCAGTTTTCCTTAATATAACAAAAATACACACCAGCTACAGTAACTTCCATTGAACATTTAAGACCATATAATCATCAACAACAATAGCAGGAGACAAAAGTACTACTACAGCAGCTCAATTTCCATGCTTAGCCAGCAGTACCTTTAAAAAAAACACTCGTGCCACTTTTGATTGGTAGAAAGCAGTTTAACAGTCAAGAATGTGAATGCTAAAACATTCTGACATTTCCACTAACCTGGATTTGTCAGATGCTCATGTAATTCAAGTATGTTTTGCAACTCAGAAAGCAGCAGCTTTCTTTGGAGGAAACGATACTATGAGGGGCTATAGCAAATCAAAGAGTAGCCCAGTAAGAAGTTCTAAATGAACAGTTTGGAAACAGTGCTAGCAAATGTGAAATTGAAAGATAAGATACAAGTATTAGTAGAATCATATGAAATTTGCATGCCAAAAATAAACTACTGCAAATGTAAGAAGCAAAAGACCACAGATATTACAAACGTCAGCTGCACCAAGATCTATGCTGCAAAATGATTTTTAACTTTGAAGATCTAAGTCAAGATCTAAACATTTGATTTGATGTCGTGACTTACTAACCTAAAACCAATCACAACCAATGAATGTAAAATACAGATACTCTAGTGGACAGGGAGAAGTGATTTTCATCTGTGTACTTGCTACTGTGGAAGGGCAATGCTCATTACTGCTGCTAATGCTACATAATTTGTGCCTAACCATAGAATAATTCAATGTTGCCAATTTCCAACTGAACGGTGTAGGGAAAAATGCTATAACCAAGAAAACCTCATTTGGATTGATGTGAATTCCATGTCTGAAAGCATTTTTGGAGCACTGCTGTAATTAACAGTCACTTGGTGCTTCCACTATAAACTATTTTTTGGAGCAGTTTATAACTCATCACTTTTAATGAGGAAACACTCATTGGGCAGAAAATCAGTACCTAGTTGCATAACCAAAGCAGTAACAACAAAACACTTAAATTTGGTTAAGCTATATTTAAAACAAGTATTTTAGTGTATGCAGCCCAAGTTAACCATCCACAGATCATTTTTCCACTTCAAAAACATAAACAAAGCTGCCACTAATTGCCACTGCTGTCAGTTCCAGAAGCCCAGGTCTGTGTTGATCCAGGGACTACCCTCTCACCATGAGAACTGGTGCTTTGAGGTCACTCTTCAGCTGTGCTGAGAGCAGGCAAATGAACATTTTCATTTCTATCACCTAAGCTTTGTTATATCTGCAATGAATACAGTATTTAAATATCCAAGAATCTTTTAATCCTACCATGATGAGGATGTTTCTCTGCTTAATATAAAGTCATTTTAAACACAGTCCATTTTACAATGCTTCTGTAATGTGTTAGCAAGATGAGAAAGTCCTGCTAAGATCAGAATCTGAGGATGAAGGGTGCTTGAGTCTTCCTGGTGAAGTGTGATCATACTCAACAAGCACAAAATCCAACAGGAATTGTGACTGCCCAGTCCTCCACAGGATCAGCTCCTGAAGTTCTCAAATGCAGCCCTAGCTGCTCTTTGGTTTAATGTAAACACCAAAGGCACTGCATGCACTGTAGTGTTTAGCAAGTTCGATTACAGTTTTCCCTTTTTTCAGAAGACCTTACTGATAGGCTGATTGAGGGCAGTGCCCTAAAGATGGAGCACGTCGTTACGGTGAGAGAATAAAATGTAATTTCTCTCATGGTACTTATGCGTGGCAGAAAGAAAAAAAAAAAGACTGCGAACGTTTGAGTTTATAGACATTTTTTAGACACATTTCTCAAAAGTACATACATAAATCAAAACTGAGAAAAACTTTTCTGAACCACTGGAATTTAAGGATGCACACTTGAGGCTTGCCCACAACTCTGAAACTACACTCTGAGGTCTAGTAACCCAGGAAAGAAAAGTCCATTTCCCTTCTTCCTATGTGGTATTTTTTGAAACTAACTAGAACAGTGAACACTTTAAAATCAACAGTCAGCACTAATACATCTGTTTAATCTTTCCTTTAAGAGGCAGCAATGAATTTTGAGCATGATTCTAATGCACTAGGGGACAAGGTTGTTATTTAAGGAAAAAAAAAGATATGCCCAGAAAAAAACAAATGGTGATCTCTTAGATGAACACAATCTAAAACACTGTCAAAACACTAACACAGCATTTCAGCTTTAGAGCTGTCCTTCAGACCGCTGGCTTGCTACAATTCTGAGTTTCAGAATTCTGATTACAAGCGGGATTGTTACCTGCTTACAAAGCACTGTGTTATATCTCCTTGTTCACTTCTATGCAATGTCATTCCACCTTTTTTTTTCATTTTGAAGAGTTTTGCTTCCCTCTCCCTCTTTTTTCCCTCTCTATTCCTCTTCTTAAAAACAGCTTCTGTCTATCATTCTACCTCTGCTGTCTGGCTGTATTTTTCCACTGCACTGACAACTACCAGTGAACAGAAGAAAGATGAGGTTTTGGCTCCTGTATTTTTGAACAAGGCAGCAAATCACAGAAGAATCTAGTGCATAATTCTGCAAGGCTAATCATTGGGAGCAGTAAAGACCATTATTTTCTCCCTACTGTTGGCAGGGGTCAGCATCCCTGTCATTAGCTGTGTCAAACTATAATATAACTGCACTTTATGTGAGCAGATATCTGAAAACACTGTAAAGTTGCAAGTATGAAAATACACCAGTCCTTCTTACAGCACTGATCAAACCAGTCCTTGGAGGTGACACGTCAATACAGAAAGCCACAAGGATGTTATTCATTTCTCTCTATATAAACATTTAAACTTCTATCTGACTTCTTCAAGCATCCTGAAATCCCTATGTTCTGTCAAATTAAGACACTCAGATTATCAAAGTTATATCTTTCACAGCATTTGACTCAATTACGGAATGTGAAGTTTCTTAAAACAAATTTCATCTGAACAGACTATATGTATTAGCCTGTAAATGTCTGAAATGCTATTACGCTTCAAGTTCTAAGAGGCAAATGGTACAACCCCAACTCTAAATCTGTCTGTCCAGCGTAAGAGCTCTGCTATGTTATTTCAAAGGCTGACCTATATACCACAGCATACCATCCATTCTGTCTGTTTGTATAAGAGATACCTCACACAGTCGTCATAACCAGCATTGTTTGCATTGTTCTTTCACTTTTCTCTCCATGGAGAACGTGAGAGAAACAAGGAAAAGCCTACATAACAATATATGCAGAGTATAATGAGCTTTCACAGCAGACAGAGAAATATTAGACTAAGATGCTTAGAATGCTATTTTAGGTTTATAAAATAAAGATCTAAGCAGTGTTCTGAAACAAAGCCTGCCAAATGAAAATTATAAGAGGTGATTGTTTGGATCTATGTTACTGCATTTTCCTTCGGTTACAGGAAAACACACTGTCAGTACCTTCCAAGCATGTGCCTGGGAGCTCACTCATGTGCTACAACCAACTAGTCTATCAGGAAAAAAATAGTGCTAACAGAGCAATTAGAAAACTTTAAATCGTAAGTATTTGTGGAATACATGCTAAATTACCAGCAGAGGAAGCAGTCTCAAGATGTAAAGAATGAGTCTTCCGTATTTGTCAAAATAAACCCACCAACAACCCAAGACTCAGGTATGAAAACAGAAAACAAGGGCCAAATCACTACTAAGTGTTCAAAGCAAGTTTTAGCTAAGTTCACAATAAACAAGACTCAGTTCTGAATGAGTTTTGCAGGTAAAAGCCTAATCAAGACCACCATTCCAACGCAGGACATGGTTCCATCACACTTCAGCCGTCACCTCCTTTCCTAGGAGGGATCAAGAGCAAACATTCAACCAAACTTACTGAACATGAAACTCTGCAGGCCTCCTGCCATTCAAACTCCCTAAATACACACAGCGCAAAAATGAGTGACAGAGCAATACTGTAACATGACGACATGTTTAGAACAAGTCAGATAAGTTTTCACAGCAATGTTAATCATGCGGGGCAAAGGGAGTGAGTGAAGGGGGTGAAAAATGAAACGTTCAGTACATTTATGTCTCCAAAGGGCCTGGCAAAACCATCCTGACCATATAATCTAATCAATGGTCGGCAGCAAAAGACACCTGAAAGAGACTTTCGTCCTGTACTCTGTTATCTTGTAGTGAAACATACATGGTAAGTCTACTCCAAGTATAAAACATATGTCTTATGACTGTGCACTTTTAAGCACTTTATCAGTTCAGGCAAAGTGAAATAGAACTGAGTTGCAACTTCTCCACCGAATGAGTGTCTCATTTGCATTTAAAAAGAACAGTTTGCTCCCTCATACATGGCATGACTTAAAAGAAGCTTTAACCAGCTAGTAAAGAAATTCTGAAAACTGCTTTCTAAATTAATTTATTCGATTTGCAGTGCTACCCACAAAAATTATTTAAGGAACGTAATTGGAAAATGATTTAATATATTAAAGTAATTCCTGATTTTCCAAAGCATTTAACTTTTAAATTAAATCTGGCTCGCTATCTCAAGAATGATGAGTGAAATGTGTATTCAAGTCATTACCTTCTTTTTGAAGCTTTAAATCACTGATAGGTTTAATAACGTTTGTCCAGTTTCACTGCCAAATGGGTCTTCAGACACTTCGGTGCTTATGCCATTAATATTAGCCCAAGCTTCTCACTTGGCAACACTTTACGGTTACAATTTACAAAAACCGACAATTGAGGAAATAACTGCAAGCCACAGAGGAAAAGTAGCCAGTAGCCTCATGGTTTATTCAGAGCACTCAAGAAAAAAAAAATAACATAAACATACATGCTCCTACACATCTGGACTCTTCCTGCTGAACAAAGTTCACTCCTGGCACAAACTTCCAGTTTATAGGGCAGGCTTCCCAGATGCTGCAAAACACAGTTACTCAAAGCACCGCTAACAGTCATACCTCTGGGATCCCTCTTGAAATATCCTCAGGCATCCACCACAGAGGGCCGGATTTATCCCTGAATTCTATAACTCCATTGAGTATATGTGAAATGCAGCCAGGATGAATTTGGTCCTTTCTGTTGTGATTGGTAGATGAGACCATGTGGGAAATCTTTCCTGAAAACTGAGAGGGCTTCACCCGGCCGCCGCAGCCTCCGCTCTGGAGCCGGGCGGACACGCGCGATTTTGCTGTTTATCTCCGCATCGCGGCAGCTGCCCGGGATGAAAGAGCCTGCTCGGAGCATCCCTCTGCTCGGAGCATCTCCCTCTCGACACGTGAGAGCGTCACGACAATAGCAGAGAGCGCGGGACCCGGCTGGACGCAGCGGGTCGCCCCCCCATCGCGTCCCCCCACCCCTCGGCACCCGCGGAGCCAGAGAGGGAAAAAAAAAAACCACCAAAACACAAACATCTGCCTACAGCCTGCCACGGGCTTCCACGGCAGGTTTAGAAACGAACGGCAAAGCGCACAGGTTTAAGCTCATCGCTTTGGGAAACGCTCGCTCCACGGGCCCGAGTGCGCGCTCTGGGCAGCTCGCGCTCCCCGATGATTTCCTACCCCCGAAGATATATGGATTTTTTTTTTTAATTTTTTCATGTCCAAAGCCCCGTTCCGTGACAGCTGAGAAAGTGCGGTTCATGCATAGAACACCGGCCGGCTGAGGCCACGATGCGGGAGCCCCAGTCCCCCGCCCCCTCCCCGCTCGGCAGCAAAAGTAATTCAAGAAGCGCTCCGGGATGGCGGCACCAAACTCTCCTGACCGAACCCGCGATCCTGCCTAGAGCGACCCCCCCCACCTCGGTTCCCCCTTCCCCAGGGCCCAGGGACTGTAAACTTGGCGGTCCTCAGCCACTGACCCTATTCAAGTTAGGAGAGAAACTGGTGAGGCAGTCGCACAGCCGGGACAAAGTCGAACCCCCGCTCTGAGCCGACTTGTCACCCGCGTATTGTGCACGCAGAGGAAGGTGTGTACACACACACACACACACACACACACACACGTGTCACACGGGCACACGCAGACACGCTCCCGGCACCGCCGAGTCCCGCTGTGACACACGGGCTGCGGGGCAGAGTTCCTGCCGGGCGCGACCGTTCTCCTTCGCAGGAGCCCTGGAAATTCGAGTCTTTCGTATCACCGTCCCTTGTCGACGCTGTTTCTCCGAAAGGAAAGATGTTATGGAAAATGCCCCCCCCCCCCCCCCCCCCACCCACCCCCTCCCCCCCCCACCCCCCATGCCCCACACCCCCCGCCCCCCCCCGACCGTAT
>WAAB01004782.1:84529-156065 GCA_013389865.1 Piaya cayana
AAGAATTAAAAAAAAAAAAAAAAAGGTGCCTGACTTCAGTAGTCACCTTCCCTGCCTCACATCCGTTTGTGGTTTGTAGAGAGAAAAGAAAAAAAACCTCTTCCAAAAAAGCACCGGTCTGCAGCTGTCTGCGAGAGAACCAACAAACCCTCCTTCTTCCACGGCAGGGCAGGTAACTTCCAGTACTTATTGTTTCCCCCGCGCATCGGCACCGGGGCGCTAGCTCCGTCTGCGCCTCTCTTTATGGGAGCCTCGGAGTTGGTTCGCTTCTCCCTNTTCGCCCCCCCCTCCCGCCCTCCCTGGCTCCCTCTCTTCTTTTCCTGTTCTTTTTTTTTTTTTTTTTTACTACTACTACTATTGTTGTTTATTCGCTCGGGTTCGGGTAGCGGCGTCTCTCGGCGGCCCCTCGGGGCCGGGGTCCCCCGCGAACCCCCGGGGGGCGCTGGAACGGGGCGCCCCGCTCTGCCCGGCTCGCTCGCCCGGGCGCGGCCGGGCTGGGCTGGGCACCGGCGGGGGACACACGCGAGCGCGCTTCACACAAAGGGGCCGGCGGGGGAAGAGCCATCGGCGGCGGCCGGGGAGTGGCGGAGAGGGGGCGCTGCCGCTCCCGCCGGCCCCAGCCGGCCCCGCCTTCCCCGCCCGGCACCGCCCGGCCCGTTTCTATGGCTCCCCCGCCGCGCGGCCCGGCCGGCTCCAGCGCCTGGGCCGGCTCCGTGGTCCTAGAGCGTGGAGTCATGGAATCAGTAAGTCAGCCAGTCATAGAATGGTTTGTGTTGGAAGGCACCTTAAAGCACATCCAGTTCCAAGCCCCCTGCCATAGGCAGGGACACCCCAACCTGACCAGGCTGCCCAAAGCCCCTGTCCAACATGGCCTTCAACACCTCCAGGGACGCAGCATCCACAGCTTCCATGGGCAACCTGTGCCAGTGCCTCGGCGCTCTCATGGTGAAGAAATTCCTCCTTATGTCTAGTCTAATCCTTCCCCTTTCCAGTTTATACCCATCACTTCTTGTCCTGTCGCTACAATTCTTCGTAAACAATCCCTCCACAGCTTTCTTATACATCCCCTTCAGGTACTGGCAGACTGCTGTAAGATCTTGAAGACTTCTCCAGGCTGAACAACCTCAACTCTCTCAGTCTGTCCCCATATGGGAGGTTCTCCAACCCTGGGAGCATCCTTGAAGCCCTCTTCTAGATCTGTTCCAACAGCTCTATATCCTCCTTATGTTGAGGATTCCAGAACTGGACACAGTACTCCAGGTTGGGATCTCACTAGAGAGGAATAGAATCATAGAATACCCAGGTTGGAAGAGACCCACCGGATCATCAAGTCTAACCATTCCTATCAAACACTAAACCATGCCCCTCAGCACCTCGTCCACCTGTGCCTTAAACACCTCCAGAGAAGGTGACTCAACCACCTCCCTGTGTAGCCTGTCCTGTGCCCAATGACCCTTTCTGGAAAATATTTTTTCGTAACATCCAGCCTAAATCCCCCCGGTGGAGCTTGAGGCCATTCCCTCTTGTCCTGTCCCCTGTCACTTGGGAGAAGAAGCCAGAACCCTCCTCTCCACAACCTCCTTTCCGGTAGTTGTAGAGAGCAATGAGGTCTCCCCTCAGCCTCCTCTTCTCCAGGCTAAACAACTCCAGCTCTCTCAGCTGTTCCTCATAAGGCCTGTTCTCCAGACCCTTCACCAGCTGAGAACAGAGGGGCAGAATCACCTCCCTCACCCTGCTTGTCAAGATTCTTTTGATGCAGCCCAGGATACAGTTGTCACACACTGCTGGGATTAAGGCAAACTTCTCATCAACCAGCACCCCTAAATCCTCTGCAGGGCCACTCTCAATCACATCATCCCACATCCTGTATTGAAACTCGGGATTGCCCTGACCCACGTGCAGGACCTTGCACTTGGCTTTGTTGAACCTCATGATGTTCTCAGAGGCCCACTTCTCCAGCCTGTCCAGGTCCCTATGGATGACATCCTATCTCCACGGCCAGGCTACAAAGGGGTTAAATCAGCTCAGTGTTCAAGGCCAGGTTGGATGAAGCCTTGAACAGCTTGATCTAGTGGGAGGTGTCCCTGCCAGTGGCAGGGGGATTGGAATTAGATAAACTTTAACCCAAACCATTCTATGATTCTGTGGAGGAAGGAAAAGAGGAGATGGGCAAACTGAGAGGGAAGGAAGAAAAGGGAAGAAAGAGAACAGGATAGGGAAAATGCAGAGGAGGAGATTGGCTGCAAACAAGGGTGCTGACAAAGGAACGTTGGGAATCCACTGGGATGTGGGAGAGGGATTGATGAGCAAAACAAGGTTTAACAGACAAAAAGAAACAAGGAAAGAAATGGTGGCTTCAAGACATCATGAGCAATCCCACTGGGTTTCATGCTGAGTCTCTGGTAGTTTTAATCAGGACAGAAAGGATGGAAGATAAAGGATACAGGATAGACACTGTTGAGTTTGGATAATGCCCTACAGAGGAATTGTATTCTGAGAGTAAAGGAATGCCTTTCCCTCTTTAAATAAAAACAAATTAATGAGTGCCACACAAATAAGCTGAGATGATGACAATTAACTGAATGGCTACATTTATCAAACACTTATGAACATTTCCATCACGAAACAGTTGGAATCTGAAGACCTTTTAAGAAGATTTGTAATGCACATTATCATTCAGAACTGTCTTCTCGTCACTGAAAAAAAAAGGTAAAATAAAAAATTTAGACTCAAGATTTCAAGGGAACTCAATATTAAGGGCAGCAAATCACAGATTTCAGGTGAAGATATCACTGTTTGTGTAAGGATTTATAATCTATACCTTAGATATTTTGATACTGTAAAGAGTCCTTCAGGATGGTGTTAAGTCATGGCTTTCTTCTATGTCTAACAACCTGCTTTCAGTAAAGCTTAATTATCTGGGGAAAAAAACCCCCAACCCATAAGTAATGTAAACAAACGTCTAGAGAAAACAGGTTTGAAGCAATATTCCTCTTTCAGGATTATTTGATGAAAAATATCTCTGAAGACTCTTGGTTGTCATTTCAATACAATTTAAGCCTGATGGCAATAAATGTTCTCCTTAAACATGCAATTACAAAAGGGTCTCAGTTGCTTTCTTTTTAGTAATGTTTGAGACCTTTATGGCCTTGGATAAAGGCTTGAAAACACGAGCCAGAAAAAACTCCACAAAGCAAGGGAAAAGATATTAACATTTTTTTTTCAAAAAAAAATCTCATGATTTTTTGGCATCTGACTCATGATTTTGTATGTTTCGGATTAGACATTTTGAAAGTCAAGAAAACCTAAAAAAGACTTTCCTTTGCAAGAAATGTACTTGAAGCTTGACAGATACATCACTGTTGCACATGTTTGATATGTGGACCATAATTTGACAAAGTGAATGGGAGACAGATTGGAAGCTCTGTATTGAAAAGCTGCTGTTGAAAAAGTTGTTATTCATGGACTATGGATTATTTTTTAACCTGTTGTGGACAGATATAGTGGAAATGTACTGATTCTGTACAGTCGATATAGACAGTTGGTATATACAGGTGCATGCAGGTGTATGCAGGTGCAGCTATGCTAATGCAGAGCCAGAGAAGTCAATACCAGAATGACTTGTCCATCCAATGGCAAAAAATAGAGATTTGGCTTTACATTTATGTGAAATATTACTGACTGTTGCCTTAAGAAAGTCTTCAAGTTCCTACGAGTCTGTAGGAGTTTATAACTATACCATTTGCTTTACACAGCACTTCAAGTTATTTTCAGTACTTAATGATGCAGACCCTGAGAGGTTATAAAATTTTTGCAGCTACTTACAGAGATGATTTAATCATCAAGATGGTAAAAACACCTGAGATTTATGGCAGTTATATGTATAGTTAGTAAAAATTAAAAAGCTGTATATATTAATCCATTAAGTGTTCTTTTGTTTTGTTAAGGATATTTTCTCTGGGGTTTTCAAGATAATGCGTTTGCCAAGACTGGAACTGAAAATGTTAATGCTGTTGTAGGTTTTGCCTCTGTAGACTGAGAAAGCAAGGCCCTTTCCAGGATGATTCAATGGTAAAACAAACTTGGCTATTAGACCTCATGTAAGAGCATTTTCTAGAAAAAAAAAGGCAACAGATTAAAGAGCATGAATCAGTTTTTAGAAACTTGAAAGGAAGGAACAGTTGTTCAGAAGGGCACTGAGTTTTTAAAGCCATTCAAGATTCAAGTGAATATCTCCAAAATAGTTTTGAAAGAGGTTCCTATACCAACATATGAGAAGGGTGTAATTGCTTTTTTGTATAGATAGGAAAAAATTACTTGAGAAATATGATCTGTATCTGCTGCTACTAAAAAAGTTGTTATTCTTTTAAATGCTGTCTGCTGAAGTGAGATTACGTAGTATAAATATTCTCCATGGAGAACTCACATGACAGTCCTTGCCAAATAGCACTGTGGATGGATGCAAGAAGTTTACCTAGCAGACTGGAGACCTAGGAAGTCATTAAATAAACCATAATGGATCAACATCTCCTATGACCTGAAAATAACTGGAGGCAGAGACACAGGAGCAGCGGGGTAGGGGCAGGTATTCTACGTGCTTGCCCTTGGTTCAGGCTGTCACACCTAGAGCCATGGTTGGAGGCAGAATACTGGCAGGGCAGACACTTGGTCTGAGCCAATGCAGCCATTTGCATATTGTCATGGATGCTCTGCAGTGGTCAGAATATCAGAATTAAAAGAAACAAGTATGTATGCCCAATATGACAGGTCATCTTCTTGCCTACCCTAATGTCTTGCCCATCTGTTCCATCTAGTATGTTGGGGGCCATCTGCAGGCATAAAACACGTTCTCAGCCAGAGGGAGGTAAAAGTATCTTAGTTTAGAAAAGGATCTAGTTCAACATCTTTTTGTTGTAATCTCACATGTCTACAGCCAGTTTTATTTGGGATCTCCAGACAAATTTGTCTGATCATCTGTTATAAAGAGAAGATTTTCCTAAAAAGAAAGAAATGTGGAACTGTGGTGATGGCTTATTATTTATTATACATAGGTATAACAAGACACTTTCTGTGAGGTTGGCTCTTATTTAAAGAAAATTTTCCTCTTGCATATTTTAAAACAGCTGGATTGGAAAATCATTCTGCTTCTTGTTTATGTGCTGAACTTTGGGAGCTGGTAGGGCCAAATAGGATAAAAAGGGACTCATGAGATTTTGCTGAGAAAAAATACCTCCTCCTGAAATTTGTGCTTTACTTACTGCATTATTTACTATTCAGAATAAAGCTCAGTGCTGATCAATTTCCAGAGAGTAGTTAATTAAATAATAATAGGATGAAGGGTCTGTCCCTTTTGTGTAGATGTCCTGTTTCATGTCCTTAAACTGGATATGACACTTGGACGTGGGAAGATGCGGAAGATAATGATCTTAGGATTACAAAATATTTAAAATGAAGTAATTAATCTGGCCTTTTTACCAGAATGAACTCAAATCCTTAAGAAATTGATTAATTTTAAGTGTTGTTGACATTCTGATTGTACACTCATAAATGAGCATAAATCAGTGTATTTAAATGGAAACTTTTGCAACCTGATATCAAAGCTTAATAGTGATGATATATGTTTCAGAGTATTTAAACCATTTGTAATACTGCCTAATGGTGTGTCAAATCAAGTCCTGTCAATCATGTATTGAAAGAAGCACCTATTTTATTGTTTTGGCCACTGCTCCTGTCTTAGTTAATTCATTTATGGTGAAAATGACCAGCTTCAAATTATCACACTTGCATGGGAGTAAATTGTTCTCATGTCTGTAAGGAAGTAAAGATCACTTCTAAATAGTTAAGGAGAGACTTCCCTGTGTTACAAAGCAAAGAGAAAACCTGATTGTTGGCTTGCCTTCTCATTTCAAACAGATGACATGCAGCCAATTTAACAGATAGAGAAGGAACAGACACATGGGCTGAACCTGAACTGTGTTTAGCATCTCACTAAAAGGTTCTCACACAGTCATCTGACGTTGCCTACAGTAGGAATTAAGCACACAACATCTCAGAGAATCAAGATCTTAAATAACCATGAGAGAAACAGAAAAAAGGAAAATGCACCTTGCATATTTGCAGCTTCGATCCATTCCCATATGCTTCAAAGACACTACCAGCTGGTTCAATTCAAATTACCAAATTTAATGTGGCCTTGCAGACTCATAAAAGGAAGGCCAGTCTTAAAAGGAAACGTTTCACTGGGCCTTGGCATCAATTTATTTCTCATGATCAGAGAAACAAAGAGAAGCATGAAGTTCCTTTTTTCCTTTTCCAGTATTTTCTACCTTATCAAGTGATTTTATGTGAGGTACGCTGTCCACATGGTATGCGGAATGCTCAAAAATACAGCACAGTATAGTGTATGCTAGTTCTCAGTTGCAAGATATACCAAAGTGTTAAGGTTGCCAATTTTCTGCTCTTCCACTTATCTTGTTAAATCAATCATGAAACATCTAGAAGTATAAGGGATCGGGAATTTTTGGCTTCACGCTATTTTTTTTTCTGAAGTGTACAGGAGGCCTCTACTTGAGTTTCACAAACTTAGGTTTATTGAAGGAAAATTATGTTTTCAACAATTTATTTTGCACATTAAAAACCTGTCTAAAGATTGGGTTTTGTTCTTCCAAAAAGTGATAATCCATAAAACTTTTTTATATGTTATCTGGGGACTGTGTCATATACAAATGTCTTGAGAACAAATCTGTGCATATATTTGATACCATTAAAAATACCCATCTCTATTTGTGAGTATTTTACAAATTTACATATTATCAACTGAATGTGTCAGCTGAATACTCAGGAAGAAAGAGAAACAGACAGAGGTCTGGTCTCAAGCAGACAGGTGACAACATGAGGACTAGTCTGTATCACTAGAACTGAAAAGGGAATTTTCATCTGCCAAGGCAGATGCTAAGCAGATGATTAATCAGTTCTCAGTTTTGACCAATGATGTAATCATTCTCATTTTAGATAAAACTCCCAAATAGAGCTGAATTGCCCCTGCATGTGTTCTCCTGGCATGAGATCTTTACAGGCTTACTTAAAACCTCTTTTTATCTATGCTCTGCTGTCTCATCTGACTCAGATGTCTTTTGTTAGAAACAGTTTTCATTGTCCTTTATATTCACAAGGTCCCTGTGAAGCAATACCTTGGATGTTTCTTAAAGCTTCAAGCAACATGGGTCTTTCCACAGGAGACTCCCACCCCATTATGTAAAGAAGTAGTCTGAGTTTTCTTTTATGTTCTTTTAATTAGTACTTCAAGCACAGAATTATAGATGCTAATACAGAGTGACGTCCAAACTATTCGCTCTGATTACATGTAAATACAGCAGAGAGTTCACAAAGTAAAAATTTATAAGGCCAGAAGGATTTTTTTTTTTTCAAATAGAGAAATTGAAAAGCAAAATGGCTCTCTTGAATTTAATCTGCTTCCCTAGGGGCTTATGGTTACCATCAGAAAAGTACCACACAAGGGGGCACAGTTGGCATTTGAAGTGCAGAAGGTCAGGCCTGGGGCATAGTAAAACTATGCTGGGGGTTTCCATGAGGGCTTCTTGTTGAGGCAAATAAATCCAGTCCCTGTTCACACTTGATAGACCGATACAGATACATCATCCACATGTCATCTTCCATCAGGTGTTCAGGTGTGTGAGGCTGTGATAAATTGTCAGACTGCTGGCTTGAGAACAAAATTTCCTTCTTTGCTGAGAGTTCAGCAGTTTCTTGCTGGATCTCCAGGAACTTCAGACCACCTTTCTTCTAACTACATGGTTCTTTTCTCAGTGGAGTTGTCACCCTCGAATCTAATAAAAACTCTTTGTCATCCCTTTCTGGGCTTTCTAGTTTGTCAGTTTTGTGTCATAGCTTTGTTCCACAATAAAAATAAAAAGTCTTGAGGTGTTAAAGAAGTCCTTGGAAAATTCTGAATGAGAGAGTCAGCATTTACAGAATATATCACAACAGATCTGACTGACCTTGGCAGCAATAGAAGATCACCATTTCTCATGGATGAGCTATTCCTGAATGTCTGTCTTTTATGCTGTATAAGGCAGAAATACCTTTTCTGGATCAAGGCTACTTTATGCTTCTCTTAGTATTTAACAGGGATCATCTATCATAAGCACATGTTTACTATTGTCTATTTAAGGAAAATCTTCATTTCTGTTAATCCTGAAATGCCGTGTCTTGTTCTATGATATCTTAAGGTAGAAATACATGATTGTTCTTTTAAAGTATTTTACTATGTTGTTACTATGCTGACTTGTTTGCAAATTTTGTATGTTTTACTTTTTATCAGGGTCAAACTGCAAAGGTTAATTTTTGTGGATATTCTCCAAATCAACCGCCTTTGCTCAGGTTAACAGTGTATAGTCAACCATCAACCCTGTTTTTTTTTCCTTATTGGAATGCGCATTGTTCTGTTTTGGTTTAGGTTTTTTTTTTTTAGAAAACCAGTTGAAAGGAATGAACAGCCAGTATTTATTGCTCATCTTTAGAAACAGAGACTTCAGGAGCATGTGTACTTACAGCAGGGTTGAACATGCATGTCAATCAGATGCTATGAAGCATGTGGAGGGGAACACCCAAGCCACACTTGAAAAGATTGCGGTCTACCTGTTTGTTGAATGCATGTAGATTTATTAAAGCTGCATGGAAACAGTTGCCTTACTGCAGAATGCACTAGTAATAACTAAGTAAAACCAAGGAATAACTAGAAATAGAAGAGAGAAAGGAGAAACACAGACTTGTTTACAATTGTGGAACACAGGAAAAAATATCCCTCCTCCTAAGATGCCCTTTTTCCTTCCCACAAGGGAGTTTCCCTGATTTGATGTTATCTTGAGAAGACACAGGGTGCAGTTTGCCCACGAGGTCAGCAGGCCCAAACTACTGTACCACAGGGTAGAAAGTGGTTTGAAAGCTGAAAGCCTCTGTAGAGGAATGGAGTGCAAGTGTGAGTCTTCCTTTTGAATAAAACTTGATGTCTACCAGTCACTGTTGTATTCAATAAAAGGGGAAAAAGTCTATCATGGAAGAAGGTCCCATGTAGTTTTGTGGCACAAAATCCTGTCTTAACATCAACTCCAAGTTTCACATTTAGTTTGCTGGAGAAATAATTAATGAGTATTTACATATGTGTAAGTACAGCTGTGATGGAAGGGGGAGAGAGAATTGAAGCAAGTGCTTATACTTCATGAGAATCATGCATGTCCTGCATCTGCCTGCATGTCTCTCATTAATGTGGAATCCATTCTATGTTAAAAAAAATTCTATATAGTTTTGGTTTATTTTTCTCACTTTTAAATTTCTGCAAGTATTTTAAAAACGAAACTGTTGATAAAAGCAAACAGTCCAGGGCAGAATTTAACCAGGGCCCACAGTGAGAATGCAAACTGAAAGAACCTTTAAAGTAGAAAGTACCTTTAAAGAGAAAGGTCTGTAAAGAAGAGATTTAAGGAATCTGAGCACAAGTCATTTGTGCTACAATGCCTAGCCACATGGAGAAGAGTAAAGGGTAGGGAGACACAATATTTCTGAATTTCCATGTCTTTGTGGGTTTAAGTCAGACCCTTAACCTTATTCGAATATAGTATTTTTGTAGTTAATATATTTCATACAGAATGTATAAAGAAGATTTAATAATTGTCTCTTAGCTGTGGTTTATCTCTGCCTCAGAGAATGCCAAACTGATTTTCTAGTGAAATGGCTGGAAGAGCATACACAGTAAGTCTTCTATCAAGTTATTTCCAGTCCTGCTGATTTGTAAAAGATCTTTCAGAAAGATTCTGTCTTTCTATGTAGAATGTTAAAGCTTGATTCTGTGCCCAAAATTTATAAAAGGAACTACGAATAACCCGTGAAAGTCTAGCTTGCCATCTTCTGCTTTTTAAAATGCCTGAGACTGTGGAATTTGCACTAGTGTTTAACCCAAGTTTTTCCCTCAAAGAAGGAATTTGCATTCGGGTGCATTACATAATTCTGACTGTAATAGCATGTAAATATCTTGTAAGAAACTAATCAAATCCCCAGGTTTCTGTGCCTTTTTGTTTTTATCTTTCAGATGCACATCACAGATGAAGGACTAACTTTGTGAACACACTCTTAGGGTAATAAGCACCCAAAATGAACAATACTTATGTAATTACTCAGCAGACAGAAGCGTTCAAGGATAAGATCTTCCAAAGTATTGTAGCAGAAATATAAATTGAATGCTTCCAGGTTCCTATTCTCCTCCATGCTTGTATGTGAATACATGTGTGTGAAGTATGTGTATATAATTTTCAAGATGCCTGGCCCCTTTTTTCTCCTTGGCTAACTTCTGAAATAGAGCTGTCAGGATGATTCCGGTGTTTGGAGCCATATTCTTTCTGACAGAATATAACTCTTCTCCAAAGTTTTCCTTTTTTAATGGTCTGAAGTCAATGGGAATATTCAATGCAACCTAAGGTCAGGTTCTTGAATTTTTACACAATTTCCCACGAGAACTAGAAGGACAACAATTCCTTTAAGACAGGGAATGAAAAGTGAAACAGTAATATAAGGAGTAAAGACTTGTTATGTGGCTTTCAAAAAGCAGCTTGAAGAGGTTTCACATCTCAGGGGGGATGAGCTTCATTTAATCTGTCCAGGAATTTAACACCAGTCACTGTGTTATCAGTCATTTGTACAAAAGGGTTGAACTCTCATGGCAACTGGCCATGCTAGCAATCCTGAACTTCAGTAGGTCAGTTGGAAGAAGGTACATCAAATTAAGTAATTTTAAAAATGTGTTGAAATATAACATATACAGTCATATGAACCTATATGACATGGAAGGATTTTAAACTATTCCATCACAGTGGGCTATACAGGAGTACAAGCACCAATTTCTTGTTGATGTCTTTAAAATATAGAAAAAGGGTCAGTTCTGTGATGGACATGTTTGTCTAGTTCCTTTATGTTGATCAGTGTTGTTATTTGATATCTTGAGACTGTAAACATTAAAGTCAACAAAGAATTTTGCAGTCCTGAAAAGAAATGGTGGTGCTCATTTATTTTCAGCAAAGAAAGAGATTTCATGCCTGTGCCCACCTCCACAGAGTGGAAATTCACAGGGATCTAGTTTTTATCTAGGCAAAGTTTCCCGTACAGTAAGTGGAAAATTTAGATCTCTCTAATATCAGTTGAACTTTGAAAAATCTACGTTCTCTATTCCTACATATTTCTGATGTAAGGAGTCTTAGAATGAGAATGAAGGTGTTGCTATTTACAAACTCTTTGAAGATGTAAGGTGCTATATATATATAAATCATCACTTTCATATGGCTTTGGATGTGCTAAAAAGCATGGCATTTCATTGTTGGTACAACTTTTCGTTGATCAATGAAAATGAATATTAAATTCAGAGAAGAGTATTTTACTATATATGTTCCAGTAAGAAAAGCAAAATATGCTTTGTTCATGTAATATTTTAAGATCTCACTTCCCCAAATGTAAGCTGTCAAACTTTGTTGCCATCCTTAGTAACAGCTGCAAAGTGAGACATTTTCTCATTTTTCTATATTTCAAGGGTCTTACCTTCTAATAGTAATTCTGTATTATCAGTGGTTTAAGATCCAGTTTTTAAATGGAAATATCAGCTAAGAATCATATTTTATCTATGATGTAACATTGGAGGGAGTGAAATAAACCCAACAGAGTAAAGCATGATATAAGGGGAAAAAAATAGAAATAGTCTGGCTAACGGCAAGATGAACTACAAAAAATCTGGATTCCTAAATGATGACCAGGCAAATTACATTTAAGCATTTTGTGGAAAATCTACTCTACAGGCTGATATGGTATTGAAAGTGCCCCCTTAATTTTTTTTCAGTCTTTCCATAACAATGTCAATTATTTCATGTTCTGTTTTCAGTCTGCTTCACATTCCCTTGTCTTGCCTCTCCCTCCTTCTCCCCCTCCTCCACACCCTTTCTCTCTCTCTCATATCATCTCAAAGCTGTTAGAAAAAAATACTGCCTTTCTGTGTGTAATGTTCTTCAGCTTTAGCAATTTTCCATTTCACTTCTTTCTTGTTATACTTTTTCCATTTAATATTTGGAGAAAAAAATTGTTCTATTTGAAGGTGAGCCAAAAATACCATCTCAATGTTTTGGCCCAAGTTAGGTTTTTTTTCAAATATAATGTTTACTTACAGTTTCCTGTGTTTTCCATTTGACTGTTATTAAAGAAGGAGAAGTGGGGAAAAAAGGTCCTACTTTTACCATCCACTGCAGGGGTATTTTTTACAGCTGTCACTGTTACTCGTCTCTAGTCTTGTATGCAACAGCTTGGAAGCTCTGCAGGCTTACTTACATGACCCAGGTCTCACAAGAGAAGACATTGGTCTGGCTCTAGAACAAGTGTCATGAGTAAGTTTGAGAGGGAAGGTGCAATCCAAATGAGTTCTAAAGAGGGAGTTCTAAAGAGGGAATTAAGTTCTAGAAAAAATTATTAGGACAGCTTGGTGTCATGTGGGCGGATGTGGTTACTGAGACTGGTTAGAAGGTAGAACGCAAATGAGTTTAAGTAGAGTCCAGTGTTTTTGAAATCAGAGAAGCCTTTGACACAGAACCTTCTACTAGTACAGCCTATTTTCAGAGTAGATGAAGACTAAAGGAAACAGTAAGGATGTTTAATTTTACTACTGATTTATGTATATTCATATAGAAAACATGTATTTGTATTTAATCCATGACCATTCCATTCTAGCTAATACTTCCTTACCATTTATATAAAAAGGCTATGTGAAAATGGACAAAAGTTATGATACCACTCTTATGATATACAGAGCTGGGAAACACTGAGATACCGCAGCATTTAGGCACCATGGTGATAGATGCCTTAGAGATAAATACAAGAGAGACAAACAGAATGAGTCAATACATTGCCTAATTTGCATAAAAATTTTCATAAAATAACTTGCGGTGTTTGAGAAGGAAAGAAATATTTGGTGTTTAGGTTGCTATGGTGTTGTGGCAATGAAAAAAAACCCCAAACTATGAACAAATAGTCTAAGCTACATTATGAGTTGACTAACCAGACAGTGTCTTCCAAGTAACAGTGAAAAAAATATTTTAATTATGTAGAGGTTGGATGTGATACCAACTAGGGTAATAACAGCCTTTCCTGTCCTCTTAGCTTATAAAGCAGATTTTAACCATTGATTTCAAGAAGCTCTAAAGGGGATTGTGCAGCAAGTGCTGTGAATTCCTGTATTTACTACCATGAATAAACCTTACTTTCGTCTTACTGCTTTGGACTTGGTGATAGAAATAGCAGGTTGCATCAGTCTTTGAGAGCATTTTCTGCTTTTCCTTTCATTTGGAATGAACATTTACCCTGCTTTACTACGCTTCTTTTTGAGTCAGAAACCCTTTTTAATAGATTCTTCAACCAAGGGTGGTGAATGCTTTCTCTCGCTTGCTTTTCTAGACTAACATCTGGTTTCAGCAGACCACTTAAACACATGCTAAGTGCATCCTTAAACATTTTGTTGGGCATATGCCTAAAGGAGTATGGTAGGTACATTAAAGAGCAGGATATTTTAAAGTGCTTTTTTGAATAGGGGCCTAAATGGGAATGAAAAGAGAATTATGTGCCTTGTTTTAACTGTGTGCTTTAATTAGCCAAATGTCTGTTTCATTTACCAACATTATCTTCTGTAACTTTAGAGATTACAGAAAAATGCCCAAGTTTTGTTCAATATATACATTAACTACAATTTTCTTAATAAAATCTAGTTGCAAAGGTATTAGTAAAAAAAATAAAGGTTTGCTTCCATTCAGCCACATTTTGCTTGTGAATTACGTTGCAATGTTGAAAAAGTGTTTTGGTGGGGGGAGATGAAGAAAAAAGATGATTGGCAGCTTCATGGTAACTTTTTGAAGGATTTATCAAGGGGTAAGAATTCTGTGTGTTTGCTTCAGTGTAATTTTTGATTTGGTACTCCTGTATGAGGAAGCAATAACCTGTTCTTTTTGTTAGGCATCAATGAATTGGGAGATTTAGGGATGAAGTACCCCAAACAGAATAAACATGCCATTCTGCGATTTATAAGCATATGGCACGGATAGTGCAGCTAAAGGAATGGGTGACTGGCTTGAAAAGTGGAGTTCTGTATCACAGTATGACAAGACAAGTTGCTTTAGCTAATTTTTAGTCCATTTAACTGGGGACAAGGTTAGGAAATTTAAGGATAAATGCACATATCCACCCCTCTTATGAAACTAGCAGGTAGTCTTGAAAGCTTCTGTATGAAGGCATGGGGTAAACCCTAAGTGGAAATGATAGAAAAATTAGACATCAGAATTATACCTGAGTTACTTAAATAAGGACTCAATGGAATAGGCACCTGGGATTTTTTTCCACTACTTAACTTTTACTGAAAACTTACTCAAGAATGGTATAGTTTGCCAATATTTTACCTTACAAATAACTTTAAATAAAAGGAATCTATCCCACAGGAATTTGGAATGCAGTGAGTGTGTTTTCTTTATGACTGAGCAATTTCAGCTGTGAGCAACTATATTGCAGAAATAGAAAAAATAAATATATCATTGGAGGTAAATTAAACTGCAGTACCCCAAGAACTGGGATCTGCCTTTTTATAATTTGGACACTACAAAACTGAAATAAAAATAAAAGTTCAAAATAGATTCTCCACTGCTTTTAAATGCCTTCATAAAAATGAAACTGATATGCGGTGTAGGAAATGACACAGCTTACAAATATTTTTCTCTTCATTTCCAACATGTACTTATCAATGTATACTCTATGTAAAGACTTTGTCTACAATTTGAAAGGCCTTTATAAATGAAATTCAACAAAAACAATGGTGTTTCCAAGCAGAAAAGATCTTATCCAGGACAGTAATTTGCATAGTGTATATCAGTGTATGTGTGTACATCTGTCTCTGTGGAGACAATGTAGGGAAGGGTTAGGGAAAAGACAGTCCTAACAATATTATTTGTAAACTATCTCTACCCATTCATTCCCTGAATGATGTTGCACCACCTAAAACACTAATTGGATTGTATTATTGCATGACTCTCCAGAGTATTGCATCTCAGCAATAAAATCCCAGGAGTCATTTATCATGTCAAAGGGTAAGTGGTATTTTTTTGGGTATTCATCTGGATAGATGAAAAGCAAACACTGCAGTTTGGGAGTTTGTAGATATATAGACATGCCCTGAGAATGAGTGATCTGCAAGATTACGCATTGAATGTGCTTCAAATGGCAACATAAAAAGCTTTTCAGTATATAAATATTAGATGTCTTTTTTAAAAGTTTGAGATACTCGTAGTCCTAGCCAGCCCTTAGACACATCTGGATGCTTCCAATGCAGCATCACGGTGCAAGTAGAAAGAAAAAGTGTGGAGTCCACCAAGGAACAAGAAAGTAGATTTTGCACTTAGGATAGTATTACTGTTTTATTAGCTCACAGCAATCTGTGTTGCACACAGACTTCTCTGTCTTTGCTAGTGCTGTAATGTACTCATGTTCAGCAGTCTTCTTGGCTGAAGTCCAGTAAAGATATCTTTAGGTCATCATTTTTCTAAATGATATGATATTTTCCAGGTAAAAATTTGATCTTCAGTCTTCAAAAATCAACACTGTTGATTGACTTCAAAAATATAAATAGTGTAGTCCAATGGAAAAGGCTTTAATTTCCAAAAGCATGTTAGACTTTTCTCTACACGCACCTTAATGTTTATTACCTTAAGTACCAATCTTGCTTAATTTTAAAATACCCCAAATCAGTGACAGGACAAGGCCAGGATTGCTTGCATCCTGAATTATCAATTTCTGCAGTACAGAAACATGTCTTTCTTGGACATTGCTGGGAAAAATGCAATCTTAGCCATGCATTAATCAACCAGACAGTAGTTTCTTACATCATATCCAGGCATGACTGAAATTCACAAAACAAGCAGGTATTCTGTTCCTTAGCCAAGCTATACAACCCACCCTGGTAGCTGTTACTGGTCTATCAAGTAAATGTGTAGATTTTGCCCTCCAGCACTACTATGTACAAAATTTTCTCAACTAACGGTTTTCTATGTATCCAGGTATAAGAGACCGCTAAGGGCTTAGTAACTAGGAGGTTCTTCTATGGAAAGGAGAGCTTAGCTGTCTTTGGGGCTCTATTGGGTGTTTAATTTTTTTTTAAAAATGGTGTAATCAAGCAATAAATTCTCGATCCTTCTTGCCACAGGCTGTCAGCCACTGCACTAACATCTTACTTTCTCCATCTCTTCTAAAAGGAATTTTGGCAGGGAAGAAGTAGAAAAATACTTCTGCATCTGACTATCTTTAGGTGGAAAAAGTGTGTGAAGAAGGACTCATTCTCCTCTGGTCCATGAAAAAAGTACTTAGAAGAAGAGTTTATGTTGTGATGAGTATAGAAGGAGGTACTTACCCCTATGTATGTTCAAATGGAGTAGTTGTATAGATTAAAAGACTTTGAATCGTCCCTTCTTTTTGATATTTCAATTTTTTTCTAAGTGCACTGACTTTAATGTGCCATTTTTAGCTCTCCCCAGGACCTGTTAAGAAATTTTCCTATCTAAGTTGGATGCCAGCAATTCTATTAAGTGGTGGGCTTACAGTCCCCTCCCCCCAAAAAAATTTGGCTATATTAATTAAAAAATGATTATACAGTGCGTGACTGGAGAAATCAGTCCTTATGCTCCTTTTTCACTATGTGGGTGGACTTCCGTAACTCAAAATGATTAAAAAGTACTCTTACCAAGATCTCAGCAGTAGAAAATCCTGAGAGCAGAAGCATGTCTTAACTCCTTCCTTCTTTAGCATTCAAAAGTCTTGCTTACATTCATTTGGGATTCTCCATTTTTCTGGAATTGTCTCTAATGTGTATTAAAAAATCAGGTCACTAAAGAAAGGTTGCGAGTTCGAGCAAAAAAACCCCATTGAACAGTGAAGGGAAAAGTCATTAGGTTGGCACTTAGGAACCAGATATTCCAATGAAATTAAAACTCTGATGTTAAAAATCATATTTCCTAAGAGAATTTACTGCTAAAGGATAGTAAAAAAAGTACCTACTGCAATTTCCAAAATATATTTAACTTCCACTGATTTTAATGGACCTATATGAATACTTTGAAATCTAAAGAGATTCCTGAGTACCTTTGGAAACTAGATCTGCAAATCTGAATTTCACTGAAAAATATTAGAATTTAATATATTAAAAGCTAAGTTCTACAAGAACATTAAACTTTGGTGTTTTAGACAACTCAATAGCTTTCCAAACTGTAACCTTTCCCCACTCACTTCTTAGGGCAATTGAATCTTCAGTTTAGTTCAGATGCTTTGGATGTGCCACAGTATTTTATGGAGAATAAAATTGCTTAGGAAAAAAAAAATTCTTCAATGACAGAACTACAGGTGAGCAGGACCTAGAAGAACAGAGATTCAAATTCAACAAAAGAAATTTCTCAACACCTGATTGCTGGGAGTAGAAAAGTTAGCAAATGTAACTTCTTTTTTATCCAGATGCTTATATTCTTCTCTTATTCTATATTCTTTCTTAAGACAGGAGATTGGGGTGGAATTTTTGTTTAATAAAGTATACCTGCTCTTATGTTACTGCTGTTTCGACATGGGATGTCTCATTCCTCCTCATATGAAACTCCACAATTACATTGTTTTGTGCAAGCAAAGTTTTCCTTTCTTTACTCAGAGCTCCACTGGTATCAAGTGGATGTAGTGCCAAGACAGTTTCCCATGCAAAGTAATTTGGAAGATTCAGCCTAAACTTCCGTGTGTTTGTCTTTCTTGCAGTGTCTTGCTATTTATCCTGCACAGTAATCTTTGATCCATATATTACAGAAACTGAAGAGCAATATGTTAATGATACACAGGATTTGTATGCCAACTGTTATAGTTGTCAATTAACATATTAGAATGTGTACATGTCAAACATGAACGAAAATGAAGTGTCTTCTGATATATTAATTTTTGCTTGGTAAGTTACTAAAATCTGTATTATTACACAAATGAGCAAATAGTATTTGTAGAAATCCTGTATTTATTACTTATTGCTGTTAGATAATTTCAGCAGGAATAACTAAGACCTCTTTATGTAAAAAAAAACGAGTAAAGTTAGAAGTGCTTGGAGTGAGAGCTGTTTGGGTTTTTTTTAATTATCATGAATATATTTACTGTTACTCTTTTTTACTTCTTTACCATATTTTTTTTTTTTTTTAACAGCAGTATGGTATGATTTCCAGTACCTGTTTTAGCTTGATATTTCAACAGCAACACGAATCTGTCGCAAAACAGTATTACTATTAAAGAAAATTCTTATACATTATAAAGTGCTGTCCATTAATGCAGCAATCACATGAGAACTTTGCATTAGATATAACTATGCCAGTAATTCCTGATTGGCCTATAGAAGTGACATTCCCATTGGTAACATACAGCAGAAACAAAGCCTGGGTGCACCATGAAGATGAAATTACATAAGGTCCCCAAGAGATCTTTGCTAGTTTTTTAATTTATTGTAATAAGGGAAAACAAAATAAATGCTAACTTCCACAATGAATGAAATAATTTAATTCTAAATCTGATATACTTAAATTTTGCATACCTGATAAATATAATTTCTATATTTAGGCACATTTTGAAATAGCTTAGTACTGAATTCACTAATTACACATGCAGCATTACTGATATGTTACTTGGCTAAAGCACCCATCCCACTACACCTTTAAAAACATTTTTGGTACTTTTACAGAAACAATAAATTGAGATATTGCTTCCTATTGTGATAAAATTTTGATAAATTTAACTTGTTTGTGTTTATTAAACACTGAATATCAGGGATTTGGGTTTCTTTTTTTTTCAGAATATAAGAAAAAATATCTATTGCATGTGCAATGTAAGCGTTTTTCTGGTTCAGCAGTTTCTGCTGAATTGTAAACAACTGGGTTGTTTCAAGAGGAGAGTAACATGGTCCGTAACTCTGACAGCTAGTAGTGGTTTAGTTAACTGCTGCTACCACCTGCCTTCTGGCTTAATATTGGAAGCAAGAAGCATGCAATTAAGTATGAGGAAATGAAAATAAATGACATCGTTCATTGCACATTACGAAGAGTCTGGCAGAAAGAATGCAGCTTGCCTGGACCTGATGACCCCTGGGGGAAACATGTCTCGTGCCTGTGAAAACACCAGTGAATCAGACACTGACCCTGGTTTTATCTGTTATAAAATTCTTTGGGATTTGTCTTAACAGGTTGAAACTTTTTTTTTTCTTTTTTTAAATTATGGTCCTATTTCTGAAAATCAGCTAGATAATAAAATAAAGTGAAACACATACTGCGTATGAAGAGGCTACAGGGTAACAAATGTGCAGAGATATATTATTAATTTCTTGAGATAAGCCCAAATTGGACCAGTTTGAACTGATTATTAAATTCCAAGTATTATTCGAGGTAAAATCTTTTTTAAAAGATAAATTCAATGTAAGCAGCAAAATCACCTTGAATGCAACATTACTGGGTGTATAACTCAAACTCACCCTAGAATTTGAATGTTTTGAACATGTTTCAGTTAAAAATTCCAGCTTTGTGAATACTGTATCTTTTTTTAATATATATACATCTCGTACAGTTTTTAGAAAGTAATAGTAATAATTGGATTTGAGTCATTCATCCTGAATTGTCTAAGCGCCTTTACAAAGCTGAGTATTGCAGAATTAAAAAGAAACTGTACCACAGAGAAATATGGTGTCTTATTCAGAACACATAGCACATCAATGAGTAGTTGAAAGTGAGATACCCAATTGAGCAAGAAAATAAAGGGTTTAACATAAATCATGTTATTGTGCTACAGAAGTCAAATTCATCTTTTTTTACATCCCAGATGACTCTAATGTGTGAATTTGGCCGCTACTCTCTGATTTAGATGGCTACATAAAAATAGTGGGGAAACTTTCATAATGAAAGTAGAAGCAATTAGACATTTTCCTGCCTTCATGTTCTAAAACAAAACTAGAATGCAGATGAGGTTTGTGACACTTTGTAAACATCTCAGTGAAATTAAATAGGCAGAGAATATTAGAAAACAGATAATATCAGGTAGAATAGCTGCCAAGATTTTGTGGGTTTTAATTATTTAAAGTTGAAGAAAAGAGCTTCTTCATACCTTGATGTGTATTGTTTTGAGTATTATCTTTTTCACCCCACGACCCAAAGTAAAACTCAAGTGTGCAAACTGAGGAGGAACTGAAACCTTATAAGGATCCATAGACCCTCCAAACCAAAACCACCAACTTTCACATTTCTGGCTGTCTGCAAGTGCATGAATTCTCTCTCTCTTTCTCTGCTTAATATTACATGCACACTCTGTATTAAGATTTTTTAATTTTTTTCATCCACATTTTAGGTAAGTTTCCCATATTCTATGAAAAGTAATCTTCTCTATTGCACATCTTAATAGGACTTTTGAGACCTGAACAGAAAAAAGGTGTATTTGGATGTCAGTCATTCAGTCTTTGCAAGTTAAAAAAAACATGTCTTTCCAGAGGTGGTTTCTATCCATAGTCCTGCATAACATGAAATATGGTTGACAGCTATATTACCACAGTGCAGATTGCAAAGCAATTCACATTCACACTTCTAAGTGCCTCTCCTTTCAAGACTTATGGATGTATGCCAAATTATTTGCATCATGGTATATGGTCTTCTATACATACTTTATAGAATAGCCTTTTGGTTTCCATTAAAATCAATGAAGTAGAGCCCAAAAGCTTTTCTGAAGTGTGTACTAGATGTCAGGCAAGGTTAATAACAAAGTACTTAATGTATAATATGTATCTTCAACATATTTCAGTGTTTATCTTTTAAGATGGTATTTTCTGATTTTAGGATGGAAATTACACTGCTAAATTTAACTGTTGAGTAGTGTTAAGTTCAGCTCCCATTTTTTGCCCTCATTAGTAACTCTGTCAAAAATCAATATATGATTTCATACCCTATTTGGACTATATTTCCAAATGTAATGGACCAGCAGCCACTTAAGGAACCTAAGGTCCGTTGTTAACAAAACTGTCATTTTTATCTCAAATTAAATGGGAAAGAGAGAAGAAACTCTCTCATGCCATTTCATCTAGACAAATTAGTGACTGCACCATGTCATAATGCCTCAGTTGTTGTCCCTAAGTTCTTTTCAGTAGTTCTTTGTCAGACGAGTTAAAAAAGATGGTCAGCAGTAGTGGTAGAATTATATAAGTAATTATTATTAACTATTAAAATATTAGTATGATTACTATTAATAATATGACTATGATAAATGTGGAAAACTGATATATTTTCAAAATACAGATATATGACAAGCATTTTAATGACAAACCTATTTTTCTGAAAGAGGAGAGCAAGAAATACTTTAAAGACATCTGAGTAAAATATGGACTCCAGTGAAGTTACTGAGTCTTATACAAGATTGACATGAAGGGGGAGAGGAGTAAAAAAGACATAAAAACTAGAGTGTGATGGTGGAGGGTACATTAATTTTTTTATTTGTTTGTTTAATTTTTCATTGAAATTATCAAGATTTGCCTTAGGTCTACAGTACCTAGAAGAAAGCAGCTGTGTAGTTTTACAGTTGCCTTGAAATGTAGAAGACAAAAAACCCAAATACATGGAAATCACTACCACTGGCTTGTGTTTCCATATAACATTGTATTTTTATAGCCCAGAGAACCTGCAAGTTGTATTCTCCAGAAAATGAATGAATTCCATACAGTGGTTTTTTCACTTTAATTTTAGCATATGTGAAAACTCCTGGTCTATGTCTCAAAGATGTTCTCTAAAATCACATTTTGTGGTTAGCAAACATCAGTACATCCATTTATCAAAATTACTTGAAAGAAATCATAGGGAACAGGCAGCTAAATGTACTGCACTAGTTTCATGAGATAATTCTCCATAAGTAAATTTTAAAATGAAGCAAACTCATGCCCTTTAAAAGAATATTGGCTCAAGTAATAAGACAGAAAGTATACTGGCTAATTTCAAAACGCAAAAAAGAAATTTCTGGAGATTAAATATAGTTTGTGAGAACTATACTGAGACACACTTCCTGTTATCTCTGAAAATAATCCATGAAGGGTGCAAGTAGGTTGTAGCAAACACTGCAAATACAGTATGGTCTTTCATTTGATGCCCACATATGCTCAGCAGTAGCTTCTGGTAGCCCTCACCTCCATGAGTTAATCTAATCTCTTTCAAAATCTTAAAGATAAAGCATGTCAGTGCAAGAAAGTTTGTCCAGTGCGGTAGTGGAATGGAAAAACAATCTCACAAGCGAGAACTTTTTCTGTTTCTTTTCACCAAACTGTAAAGAATCTGCCATGATTATGTAAGCCTTTTCTGCAGGGTTTTGGCAGCTCTGAACATCCTCAACTAAGGTGACAAAAATCAAGTAAAGTACCCAAAGTGAGGCTCTAAGAACAAATGAGGCAGAAAATCCAAACTTATGAAAAAAGTTGCACCTATTCCTTATGTTAAAAAAAATGATACATTTAGATAACACTTTAAAGGGTAGTTCTTTGCTCAGGCTTTCATGCTGGACATGAGGAAAATTTGGACAGGTTTAGAACTTAAAATAATGCAAGATGCATGGTTGAGTCAATAGAAAATTATATGATACTTGATAGTAGCAGCACGCAGTGAACGGAGGAAATAAATTTCAACTCAGTAGTGCTGATTCTAAAGTTGAATTCTGTCCGGATTGCTGGAGAAATCCTCTAAAATAGAGAAAATTATGGCAAAATGGTGACTGCCACCTGCTGCAATCCTGAGACAAAATGTGGGTGCTAGGATATTTATTCCCTGCCATTATTAGCTCATTGGTGGCTCACTGTATATGTTCTTTGAGGGCAGTGCTCTGGAGACTGCTAGTCTGCTGCTGACAAGAAAAGAAGATATGAGTGTGAGGAAAGCATTAAATTCTCACTTAAAGTTCCTTGTGGCTCATGCAAGGACCTCCTACCCAAATTTGTTAGATTAGCTCTGTACTTTCTCTTTTTTTGTCCTCTGCTCTTAGCCCCAAAGAACACAAGTCCAGATCTGTGGTATATTAAATCCAATCTTTCTTTTAAAAAGTTGATAATGAACTCATGCGTTTTTCTAGCAGAAATGATCGAGAAATATCTTTACATGTTTGATTTAGCTTGAAAGCAGACAGAAGTCGTGGCTCCTGGTCAGGTGGTACAGAATAATAGTGAGGCCAGCATTCAAATGAATGTAACTGGCAAAAGCTAAGGATGCTGAGATTTCTCTACAGTGTACATGTGAGTATGGCATAGTGTGATATGAACTATAACTATTCCCTTTATGGCCCTTGAATTGTGAGGAAAACGAAGTATCTGCTACCAGCCAATTGAGTGTACAACAGTCATGACACTGGGTCTTGAAAAAAATGTGGGAACTGAACACTGTTTATGGTGGAAGGGAAGAATCTCTTCAGAACTCATAAAATGCGATGTATTAGCATAATATTGTCATTAGAGATCAAGTGTTATAGTATTTTATATTTTTCTCATTGGTGTTCCATAAACATACAACAATAGCAGGTTAATATACCAAATGTATACATAAAGTCTTCCCCCTGTACATAAGTGTTCTATATATTACTATTATATCTTCTGAGATAAAATAAACACAGAACTTAATGTGCTCTACATAAATATAGCACTACTGAATCATAGTAAAAAATTTAAAATATCTGTTTAGCATGAGAACTGTGTCAAAATCTCTCAGTAAAAATGTTGGTTAGCTGAGATGAGAAGGTTTTTTCTTTTCACAGAAGTGTACCAATTTCAACAAAACTTCTTCCATTTGATGAAGGATTTTCTAGTTAAAACTGAATCGAACTTAGCATACCCAGCTGGCCAATGGATGTGTGTGAACTACAAAAACACAAAGGTCAGTTTGGTTCTTGGTCTGCTCTGTGACAAGCCTGAACCTGGATTTTCCAGTTAGATGAATGCCCTCCCTCTTGCTGATAGTTTCACTTTCCCCAACTCAGTCTGCTCCCATATGTTTACACATGTGAGTAAGTGACCATTTAGAAGATGCAGCCTCAGACTGGCTCCAGCGCAGTGGCCTGACAACTCAAGGGGAGTAGAAGTGTTCATGTTTGCATAAGACTTGCACATTCCTGAAATTGTCATTAGGAGACAGATTTCTGACAGATTTGAAAGTAACACAAAGACATCAATGTATTCTTGAGAAAAATAATATTTCAGTAGGTAAATACTGCAGCAGTAAGCGACCTCCTTATTTACTGTAAGCGAAGTAATGGTGCATAGAAGAATTCATGTGGTAGTGAGGGAAAGGTTGCCCACATTTGTAATCTATGGAGACAGTAACAACTTCTTGTTACAGCTGGAAAAGTTATGAGTTCAATTCTTATTACAGACTTCTGAAAAAGCACAATACACTCAGTCAGGTGCAGGTGGGGACTGGGCTGCAACAGGTCCACTGATGCAGAGGTCAGCTGGATGTCAGTCAATTGCTAATCCACCAAAGTGAGAATGAAGAGCTCGATCTTGCATGTGCTGGAGCCAGTCTGAAACAGAAAAAAATGAAGCTAAACCCTCACTACATTTGCTTCCATGGCCTTATATGTGTTTGCCATAATACCTTCTTACCCTACATCTCATTTTGCTATCAAGCAGACTTCTGAAACATAAATTCTTTTCTTGTCCCCTTGATATAAGATTTTACTTTACTTAGAATGTTTGACTCTTTTTGCCAAGGCAGGATAAAAAAAGCGTTTTATTTGTGCTATGAAATGAGAAAGTAGAGCAAGCTCCTGCAAGCAGGCTGCTTTGTTGAGTCAAATTTATACTCTCATTTTGAGTGTGGACCTTATGCCATTCTTCAGTTCACAGGAAAAGATATGCTTTACGCTAATACATAGTAATCTCTGTACAATCTCTACTCACTTTCTCTGCTTTCTGCCACAACCTCAAGAGAAATTTCTCCGAGGACTTAACATGGGAATTAGTTCTTAACTGTGTTTTCAAATATATTTATCAGTTAAATTTTTTTTACTGTTATGACAAAGAGAATTTACTACTAATAGTAATAAGACTTTGATAATAGATAAAAGCCAGACACTGAAAACTCCTGTGTATCGACTGTTTACTTCCCTACAACATTTTGAATGTGAAATAAGTTAAATCATCGTTATTTCAAAACAAATTTTAAATGGGAAAAGTGATGAATGAGGAAAAAAATAAGCCATTTATTAAAAAATCTAAAAGATGAAGTGTTGTTTTCAACAAATAATTACTATTAATGGTGAAGTTTATTATAGATTTTCTTGTACTATTTTTGTTTTCTGTGATCAGTATAATAGAGTGGTTGTATATTGTAGATAATGCTAGCTATGTCAGTATGGGTGTTTCACAAAAGCTAAATAAATAAGAAGTGACTTACCTTCTATTTACCTTGCAGCAGGTGAACAAATAAGGTGACAGTGAAATAAATTATTTTTTTCCTGCCAGCTAAGCATGTCGTCAATCCTTCTTACTAAAGTGATGAAGCAGGGAAACAATATTTTGTTTGCTTTTCACTGTCGTGGAGGAGGTTCATATCAAAAAGGAAGATAACACTTCAAATTTAAGGATAACTGTGGCACAGTATTATTGCCTGCCTGCTAAGCCATGTACTGCTTTGTATTTGAAAACAATCTGAGATGGCTCTAGACTATCCTGTCACAAATATTGCCTCCTAGAAATTGTTAACATAACTTGTAAAGAACACAGAGGCAAGTTATTTTGTGCTCAAGGACATTGTGCTGTGGAAATTTTTTCAAAGGAACTATATGTGTCTTCTGTTGATAATTAGATACTCATAATTCTCAACCTGCTTGCAAAGTGGAGCTCTAAAGTGCTAATGCAAAAGAAAAAAATCCCCGTTTATTTGCTTCTAATTCATTCTTTCACTTGGGACTCCAGGCTTCAGTTTACATTTCAGGGGTGCCATTCAGAACCAAGTATTTGTAGAATTTAAAGAATGGTCTTTTAAAAAGGCAGCAGTGAAAATGGTGATCTGTTGTTTACTTCCCCTGACAGAATTGCAGGGTGGCTTTTCTCCATGGTCTCTTCAATATTAGACTATTAAATCCACTTGCATTACCAGTCCTGGACTTCTGAAAACTTCTATAGTACATACATGTGACAGCTTTGAGAACCGGTGCGAGGAAAATGAAAGGCTGCAAAACTGAATCCTGTGGCAACTGGGCAAATTGCCAGTAAATTCAATGAAGCTTTTCATTAAATCCAGTGTGTTTTACATTAAGGCTGAATTTGGCCCACTGTATACAGCTATTAAAGTTACACAGCTTTAAAAAGTTACATGACATTTTACCTACTTGCAAAAATTCAATTTCATGTTGAATCTATTTTAAACCCATTTGAAAAATACTGTTAAATTATCTCTTAAGGAGTTGTAGGCTTCTCTCTTTATTTTCTGTCTAGATGAATGAGTTGAAGCACGTGGTGATGGGCTCCCAGACAGTTTTATACACACACTTGGCAGCAGCAAACGATTACATGTGTACATGGCTCATTTTTGTTTAAGAAAATCCTTCTGTTGATGAGGGATTTTTTATGGCTGTGCTAGAATAATACATAATTAAAATTGTTCTCATCTTTTCCCTTTAAATTTTTATTAAATTGATATTTTTTAATAATTGCCAACTTCTTCCATCAGTAAATGCCCAGGAGTCATGGACCTTTAGAAGTCTACAGAGCAAGACATCTTTTCATGTCCTACAGGATGTAGAAAAATGGCATTCCATTCCTGCCCATCCTGAGGAGGTATGAATAGAGAAGCCAGGATAAGACGGATCTCGCTTTGTTTTAAGAAAAACTTCGGGATCTCTGTAGTAACAGGACTGGATGAATTCTGCAAAGGAGACTTTGATACTTGACTGAATAGTGTCTTGCTTTAGTTTGCAGTATGTTTTATCTTGTCTAGCAGGAGGCCTGGAATGGGCCTTACTGCCTGTAAAATGCAGGATAGTTGCTGCCATTTGTGCTGTTGGTTTCTTTGTGTAAAATAATGGTACTCCCTTTGGGTCCGCTGTAATGAGAAGTACCTTATTTTATTCAGTCATGAATTACGGTATTGAATGGGAGATGAGGTTAGAGAACCCAGAAAAATCTTATCTACAGCTTGAAATTCACTTTGCTCTCATATATGAAGTGAATCAAGACAAAGTAGAGATTTTGGAGTCTGCTTTACAATTAGGACTAGAGTGCTAAATAAAGGATGCAATATTGAGAAGGGCAGATAAGAGAATTACTATAATTTTTTGAGTAGAGCCTGATACTGTGGATGCCCTTGGGTCCTTTAGAGTGGATACTTCACTCACCAAAGGTAACCCTATTTAGGTTATACCTACAGGATTTGAGCCCTTTTTGGGATCCACACTCCTACTTTTGAATCTACTGGCCCAAGGAATAGGAAATATTTGGAGATGGAGTTTTATTAGTGTATTTTTTCATTGAAGGTCTTTGGGAATATTTTGGATGGCAAATAATATGGTAATATGTAAGGAGATACAGGGAAGAGATTGTAGCTACACTTTCTCTTCATATGCAAACAGCAGTGAGTTTTTCAGTATACATTTTGCTTGATTAGGAAAGTTAATGTTCATTAGCTGCTGAGACTCCAAACATACCTGGAGAGGAGTTCATCTGAATGCAACAGGCAAGTACAAAGAAATGTTATGAATGGAAGTGGTTTTCCATAGTGGATGCTTTACAGATGCAAAGCCTTAGGTCACAGACTTGAATTCCACACTATCCAGCTACTAGGTCCAAGGCAAAATTCCTGACCAAGGACTATCACCGACCCTTTTGAAATGATCAGATGTCATCAATTTATTCTCTTGTGGTTGGGTGCCAGTAGCACTAACTGGAAATCTTGAGACAAGGAGCAGACTACATCCCTTGGTTCAGAAACCAAAGTTACATTTACTGCTATTAGACGTTATTGCATACTGAAAATACATTCAGGGACACTGGTTGTCAGGTTAATTTGTATTAAAAGCACATCTACTAGATGGAAAAGGCTCCCATGATAAACATATGCAGGGTTTGGCTCATAACAAGATGGGTACAGAGTTATCCCAAAATGCAGGCAATTACTTAAGGTAGAAGTCAGCAAAGGGTGCTGATACCCTAGGGGTGTTCAACAGATGTACCCACCTCCTGTCTCACTGGCTGTCTAATGGATTTAACAGTGATTAGTCTTGCATGAGGCATGAGATGGCTGGTTTTCCAGCAGCAGTCATAGTCTTCAACCTCAACACAGCAAAAGCTACAATCCTTTCTGTAAGCCTTTACTCCCTTTCTCTATCATATTTCTTTCTCTCCATGTTTTAGGCAAAGTCTATGAATTTCCTTTTAAAAATATAATTTTCAAATATATCCAATTACTTAATTTTCTTTCTATGATTTTCCATTCTCTACATTTCAAGCACTCCTTTTCATTACTGGCATTTCTGTCAGCAAAGTGACTTATGTGCTATATTGGTTATGCCCCATCAAAGTGCTAGTCAGGTTTAAAACTGCTCTCTAGCAATTACATGCTATTTAAACTTACCCTTGTTTATTTAAGTAATAACACAGTAACATCAAAAATGTTAGAAAGAGGCAGGCAAGAGTATGTAGTTCTTGGTGTTTGTTTACTGTTATGCTCCTCTGTCACTATGAACAGTATCCCTTAATTATGTATTTGAATTATTGATGTTTCTCAGTAGTATAGGAGCCTATGCTCTAGGTGCCTTTTGTTCAAATTTCTATCATTTTGCTCTACCCAATCTATGTAGAAAAATATGGCATTTACTTTAGTTTACTGCATGTTGTCAGTCAACTTGTAAGACGAAAGGAAACTGTATCTTTCAGTGACATGAAACACTGCTGAGAGGAGAAAAAAAGTCGTACAATAGGAACAACTGTTGGCCAATAGCAGTATAAAATGTCTTCACCTTCTTGTTATCTCACAGCATTCAGATGCTCATAACAGTTTAGAAAGCATCCGCCCACACCACAGGATCTTGCTCCTCTTTAATTTTCTCTAATTTGTGTAGTGAATAACCAAATACTCATAATGCAATTAGAAGATAATCAGGCTTGTAATTATGTTAATTGCTGGAGACTTACATCAATCCTCCAGCAAAGTGATAGGATTTCAGGAGAACTATTAACATGGAAAAAGAGAGGAAGCACGCATGAGAGAAAAAGAGATTGGGGGAGTGGGTAAATTGATGAACAGCTTAGGCTTGTATCATTGAGCAACAATGAGAATACAATGGTGCAACAAATGAAAAGGGCCTCAAGGGGAGAAGCTCAGAAAATGAGGTTTTAGGTACCAGCAACTCAACCTCTTTTGTCTGTTTTGTTCCCATAAATAATCATGTTGTGCATCTATATTTATTGTAATAAGCCCAATTCAGAGAAATCGGATCCATAGCTGAACAGAGAACAAAGAGGAACTGTTCAGCTATGCAGCAGTTTGCCATGTCTCCCACACCACTGAAAGAGCCACTGTATTACCTTCTGTCCTTAACTCCTGGGGGTATCCTTTTCTCATGTTGATGTCTGATATTATATTTAAAGCTGTAATACTGCAACTGCAATGGCCCATCTCAGGACTGTCATGGATCAGTCATAATCTGTGAAGAACACACAATACCTAGAGGACTGACAGAATTTATGAAATAATCCACAGTGGAGAAGATGTTTTTTACTTTACCTTTTTGTCAGTACTGCATCAAGGTCATAATGATTGTTTAAGCTTTTTGAAAGTGAGTTTTGTCAGTTGAAGTCTGATCTAAGTTGTAGACCATTACTGTACTTTATTAGTGCGGCTATTTCTGAGTTTACAGAACAGTTTTCTGTATTTAGACTACTTGCCAGAAGTTGCCTAGCTGGCTTAAAAGAATAATAATAAAAGAAGTATTTTTGTTAGAGGTGCTTGTTTATAGTTTAAAAGATAGTTTATGTATGGGAAGAGAAACTAGTAAGGATAAAAGAAGTCAGAGTCTCTTTGGCCTCATGTAATCTTTTTGCCCATAGCTGCCATGATTAAGGTAATGAAGAAAAAGATAATGAATAAATTCAGTTGTTTTCTCTTTTTGTCTGTGTGTTTGTAAATGCAGTTAAACTAAAAGGCATTTTGCAATATTTGATTAACTCTAGGAATGTGCTTGGATGTAAAAGTGTATTAGCTTTTGCAACTTCATGGAAAAGCACTTTTAGTCAAGTCTTTAAAGAGGCATTGCACCATTATTTATGAATTCTGAATAATGATCTAAAGAGCTGAGAGATTTTATAAAAATATTGAAAGATACTTAAATGCCCTATTTTGAAATATTTCCTATAAATTACTTGTTTTGTCCTTCTGATTCAGGTTCAACTGTCAAGTGTCATCAGTTGTTCCTACCATATAACATCTTTAAATTCCAATTAAGCTGGATTTCTAAAAAGCCTAGGAAGTGTCAAAAGAAACTCTCCCAAGGGTTTCATCTACTAGAGATTTCTTCCCTGCTGTTTCTTCGAACAGATGAGTGCTGCATACCTTGACTCCAGCCATGACAACACAATTCCTATGAAGCAGCCCTTAAAGATCACTCTGGAGCCACACAGCAGGAGACTGGAGAGCATAAACCCAGTGTAAGCCCAAGCTTCCTCACACATAATTCTTCAGCTCTGCAGGGCTGTGTGCCCCTGTATGGCCCACCCTCATGTACTCTTGATGCAGGAGTGTGGTGAAGACAGGGGCTCTGATAAGCTCCCTATCTCTTCTGGGGCTCTGCAAGTGTGTGAAAGAAGTGCAGATGTCTGACAAAAAGACCAATTGTGTGATATGCACAGCGGACACTTTCAGATCCAAACAATCCATATGAAAAATGAATGAGGGGAGCAGCACAACCTTCTCTCTGTGCCCTGCTTACGTCGCTAAATACAGCAGCCATCCCGGTACAGAGAAGTGGCTGTGCCATTCTGCAGTCTTCACCATTGAGTATGTAGCAATACTCAGATTTACTTTATGAAGGCAGGGATACTTATGCTTTCATGGAGCTACAGTTTCATTTTACTCAAAAATTCTAGTATTTCTGAAAGTGAGCTTTCAAATTCCAGGAGTTTCCACTCAGAAACCGAGTCCCCAGAAAATTTAAGCAAACCAAACAAAAGCAAAATTAAGACAGAGCACAACACTATACCTTTGCATTTGCTTCTTTTGGGTTCTTTCATAAAAGGTATTTACAGACATTTAACCTTCCTCCCTTGTTGGTAAGCTTCACTGCATAGTGTGTGCCTGACAGAGATCTTCATATGGATGCTGTTGTGAAGATATAATTATGTTATTATTGCTAAATTCAGGATAGACATTGTAGTCAATAATAAAGTATAATTTATGCTAATTAAGTACTGTTGCATAGGGTTTTAAAATACTTCCACACCAACCTTATGTATGATGTAATTTTAATGTGTCTTTTTGGGATATGCTATAGAAGAGGAAGGAGTAGAAGGATGATGCAGGCAGAGAAACTCATAAGCAATGAGAATATAAGTTAAAGAAGTATATTGAAAGTTGAAAACTAAAGAAATGCAGGTTTGTTCAGTTATGACTTCCTTTCATGCTTCTCTTGGAATTTTCCTTGGTTTGTACCTGTCAGGCATAAACTCCTTAAAACTGGGCTTATGTGTGCTTGGAATTCAGGCTTGCTTGTGCAGGTTCAGTAAGCGGTTGACTTATAAATCCCAGTGGTAGTATCAAGTGAAAAAGTCTCTTCAGAGCCTCTTGGCACTTTCTGTTGGTAACACAATAACTGTATTTCATGACATTGTCCAGACTATGTAGAACAAGGAAGAGAAGGCAGTATAATCCACAAGGTCCATACCTTTTTTCATTTCACCACAAAATGTCCTTTCTCTTGGCCGTCAAATCTCAGGATTTTCCTGCAGGCTAAACTGAAGGCTTCTGAGATTCTTGCAGACTCCCTAGAGCTGTTCCTGTAGCTGTCTTTCTCAGTCATTCATTCGCGATGTGGCTGTGTAGTTTCTTACGAAAGGCCTTGGAAATTGCTTCCTGATCTCCAGCTTATTTAGCACTTCACAAAGCATTCCAAGCCTAAAATAACTAAAATCAATGTAAGTAGTGTAACAGACTCAGACTCATTGTACTGACAACCAGGACCCCCCGAGAGCAACAGGTCCCAGTCTCTTTTAAATGGACTGCATCTACCACACTTCTTTGTAGGGTGATATCTGAGAAGGCTGCTGTGCAAGGATGGAGTAGAAAATAGAAAAATAGAAATAGAAAAAAAATAGAAAAATAGAAAATCATGTCTGCCTTTGTCAAGATGTAGAGCTTAAGAAGGAATTTTCTTTCTTCTGTGGAAGTGTTTGATAGGAATGATTGGACTCGATGATCCAGTGGGTCTCTTCCAACCTGGTGATTCTATGATTCTATTATTCTGTGGTTCTATGAAATGACTATGCTTTTGGTAGGACATTTTATCTCAGTCTCAGCTAGTAAGATGAAGGAATAGTGACCCATGTAGAAAGAAATAAAGGATTCACAAAAATATTCAGTGACCTGGATGAAGTTCAGACTACAGATCTGTGTATCAGACTCAGGAAGTGAGGAAAAAGGAGAAGAAGGATTCCATGAAATCAATGAAAATACATGAATTGTCAAAAACTTCTTCTCCAATTTTTTGCCATCATGTAGTCTAATGACAGCATATACTGAAACAGAGCATAGGAGCCCTTTCCCAAAACTCTGGCCACATGAAGAAAGGCAAAATGTATGTCAGATATGTAAACCAGATACGTAAAGGAAGAAAGCAAAAGAAATTCAAGGACATCCAGGAAAGGGATGATTTTCAGAAAGAGCTAAAAGAGTGTATCTTTGGGTGAAACACTGTGCTAGATAAATTTTAAGTGTGGATACTTGTTTTTGTTTTGAAACAAAACATTGCATAAATTCTTTGTCTAGACAAATAATTCTATGAAAGAACTGCCAGACTCCATCAGCAATTCTCCTTCAGTCTGGAAGACACTGATTTTTAGCTAAGTGCATTATTAAAAAATGGTATTTTCCATTGGTTTGTGAGACCATTTACTTATTATAGTATGATTTTACTTTGCCTTTATTTGTAATTGATATACTCTCAGATATTTTAACTCATATTTATATTCCATAAAAATATGCTTGTATAGTAAGTTTTAGGAGCATGTTTTAGAACAAAGAGTTTAAAGAGAAATAAATGGAAAGTTATTTTTGTGCTTTTCTGCAGATTGGTGTGACAGCATACAGTAGACTGGCTTGCTTACTTATTTGGATTTACAGCCTAGAATGAAAATAAAAGAAAGGGCATGTAGAATAGAAAGCTGAAAAGAATTACCTTCAACAAAACTGGAATGGAACTCCTGTAAATTTTGCCAGGTCTATTGTCTCAGCTGCCAGGTTTCTTCATCTTGTGCCAGGTTTTCTCTCTAGATACTGGTTAATTCTTCCATAAAACAAATGCTTCACACCTGATTGGATTGGCTTTTACACTACTAGAAGGACAAGACATTGCTAACTTGCCATGACTAGAAGCCAGACTGTCTTTTGGAAACATTGGCTCAGTTTGGAGGCTCTCCTAGGGACACCTTGTGGAGGGTAATCAATTTCTATCAGGACATGAGTTCGGCTTCCCTCTTGTGAACATCATATTATAATTAAAAACTATCCTCAAGAAATTTTACTGTGTATTTCTGCCAGCTGTGCCTCACTCATTTCATTCTGTTCTTTTGACAGCAGTAGTTTTGTCCATCTCAGACGGTCTCCAATAAGCTCCTGCATACAGGAACATGTGTTTTAAGTAGCCTACCAAATCTTTTCTGTTAGTGTCTCATTTCATTCTCCATACATTTATACGTTCATTAAATCACCTTCACTGTGAAGCACCGATTAAAAAAATATTTTGGTTTTTTTTTCCTAGCAGTTGTTTGTAACATAAAGAGGTATCTCTATCACTGTTCTTATGATGACATACAGTATAAAAGTTATGTGAAAGATTTAAGCTTGAAGGGATGCCCCTGAGTAGGGATACCACCTAAGATTTAACTAACTGGGGAATTCACACATCTGATTGTGTTTTCCTGGACTTTTCAGTCAAGAGAACTGGCAAGTGGAATTCATCACTTCAGAGTTAGATATCTTTGTTCCTTTTGATTTCCTGACTGCTGTCACTGAACTGTCTGTTTTGACAAGGCAACTTTTCTTGCTCTTTATTTTTACAAGCTAAACTCATGATGGTGATGACTACCCTTTCTACAGTTGCTTTGTGGTTCCAGCCTTTGCTTTAAAAGGGGACATACAGTATTTATTTATCCTTGCCCCTCACTTGGAAAGGTGTCCTGCTGGAGTTCAGACCTTGCACTCTTATCTTCCAGGCAATCAGAAAAGCAGTAGAGGTGAAAGGATGGTCTGTCATCTCTCTTCAGTCCAAATGGAAGGCCTTCAGGCAAAACTGCAGAGTTTCGGCCAAAAGTGCAAAGTCAAAAAATCCAGAGTTATACTGCAGAGAGAGTATGATGCTAAATCAGCAGTAAAGACACCATTGGAATACAGCCTACATTTTGAGTGGATGAAGAAATACTAGGATGTGAGGCAGAATTTGATATGAGTTCGACTGCACCATTATCATTGTGCTATAAAGTAATGTCAATGGCTCCTTCCAGGAAAGGAAAACACAGGACTGGCTATAAGTCCCAGTTTTATACAGCAGTCTTAATTCTGAGCTGCAGAGAGCTGCCTACTCTGACAGATTTTAGACTCTCTCATCCAGTCAGTGTCATTTCCCTTTGATTTGATAAGGCATCTGATGTAGTTAGGTAGATCCTATCCCTTGGCACCAAGCCAATCTTATCCTTACAGCAATGAATTTAGGTGCCCCACATGCTCAGCAGCCTCTCCTGGAGGCAGGAGTCTGGCTGTCAATGTGAGGACCAGATCCCGGTATTAGGCTCTTGACCTGCATCAGCCAGCTAGGAAATAGCCCTCAGAAACTTCCTTGGGACCCTCCTTTACTTTGGCCAGGAATTGCATTTAGCTGCGTTTAAACTCAGGCCCCGGACCATGTTACTGACCTGAGCTGTGCTGTGACTGTGGCCATGCCTGACTAGGAACCTCTGAAAACAGCCCCTACTCACTGACTTGACTTCCTAACTCCACCCTAGACCAGCCTCATCACCTTGGATCTGTTTAGTGATCTCCTGACCTCAGTCACTAGCCCTGCTCCAGTTTCCTTATTGGGCACAACTATAGATTCTCCACTATATCCTAACTTTCTCTTCCTTTCAATGTACTATAATGTTCTTATTTGTTTTATAGTAGAAAACACACAAGGTTCTATGTGGAAATAACATATTTCTTCTTCCTTTCAGTGCATTGCTTCCCTTTTTGAATTCATAGAGGCATAGAATCTTTTTAAGCTGATGGTCATGCAGAAAAGAGATGCAATTATATGCTTAGAAATGAAACTCATGGACTGAAAGTCTGAACCATTCTGAAATGTACAATGCTTCTAATGTACTGATATGGTTATTATATTAATTTAAATAATGTAGGAATTTATCTGTCTTTTTTGTATATCTCTACCCTTTTACCCAGATTTCATGATTGCATGGTGTGATATAAGTCCTATTTCAAGAAAGACCTCAATCATGTCTTTTGTTTCATTCTATTTAGGAAAATGCTTCAGCGTAAGTTTCCACGTAAGGATATCCTTCAATACCTTTACTACTTTGTTTGCTTTGCTGGATCTGATTTGAAAGTTTTGAGTAGTCTGACTCTGAAAAAGAGGGTCACTTCTAAGAACTTAAATAACTGGTAGAATATTAAGATTATCCAAAATGTGTGCATAGTATTGAAATAAACACAGCACACATTGTGTAATATATGGGTTTTTATTTCTACAGGTTGACACTTTAAAAGCATTCAAGTGTTTCAAAATAGTTCATTCAATTTTGTTTTGTCACAAAAGGCAAAACCCTGTCAGTTGCTCTTTTCTTGAAACCAAACATCCACAACTCCCCTCTGAATCAAGCATTAGGAAAGAGAAAATGGCAATTAGAAAAAACATAGGTATATTTTCTGGAAATTTTCAAGAACCAGCTTGTAACTGTTGAAAAGATGTTCTTAAAGTTTACTTTACTTTTGAATACGTACTGCCACATTGAAGATTGTAATCTTCTGTAAAAAAAATCAGATGATTATCTATGAAGGTTAAAATATATACTTAAATACTTTACTGGTGGATGATACATAGATGTTTCATCAGGAGCTGCATCTGTCATACCAGTATAAATCAATGTCCCTCTTAGAACCTTTTAATAACTGCAAAATAGAGACCAGAAGCTGCTTATAAGGCCTATACTTAAGTTATATGCTGATTGTGCATATGGTTTGAAATGTCTTTGGTTTGAAGTCTTGTCTTCTGTGTGTTTCTACGTTCCTCACTGTGCTTTTTGTGCAGCTATGCCCATGGTCAAGCATGGTTCCCAGTGTTCTCTTCTTGCTAGAATGAGATTTAAAAGAGCAATAGTTTTATTCTGTTCTCTGGTTTTCTTTTTTTCTAGTAAGCACTGTTATATACTGCTCTGCCTGGGTAGATGGCTCTTTCACAAAGAGCACGTCCCATTCCAAGTACTGTTCCCTAACCGGGACTGTATAACATGTATATGATGCACACCTATCTGTGTGTAGGTGTACGTGTAACTGAAGTTCCCCATGCATGGGGGATGCCAAGGGTGATATTGGTACTAATGCTGTATATGCTCCTGACTGACACTTCAAGAGGAAACTGAGAGAGCTGGGGTTGTTTAGCCTGGAGAAGAGGAGGCTGAGAGGAGACCTTATTGCTCTCTACAACTACCTGAAAGGAGGTTGTAGAGAAGAGGGTGATGACCTGTTCTCCCAAGTGACAGGGCACAGGACAAGAGGGAATGGCCTCAAGATCTGCCAGGGTAGATTTAGGCTAGACATTAGGAAAAAATTTTTCACAGAAAGGGTCACTGGGCATTGGAACAGACTGCCCAGGGAGGTGAGAGATTTACCTTCCCTGGAGGTGTTTAAAGGCACAGGTGGATGAGGTGCTGAGGGACATGGTTTAGTGCTTGATAGGAATGGTTGGACTCGATGATCCAGTGGGTCTCTTCCAACCTAGTTATTGTATGATTCTATGACTCCTTAGGGAACTGCTGTAATTGTCTTTTTTATGGCAATTTACTGCATATGGACATGCCTCTCTATTCTTGACTTTTGAGATACTTTAAATACAAGATATGGCTCTAGTCCATTCATGAGCTTTGATAATTGATTGGGAGGGTCAGAACAAATGATAATCTTTGCTACAGAATAATCCTGGCAAAAATTCATATTTTGGAGGCCTTCCATCTCCGGTACTTCTTCTGGGTCTGTAATATTTTGCATAAAATCTTGAATGGGCTTTATGAAAGAGAATTTATGTCCATCTGGGTGCAGTGTGGGATACAAGGCAAGGCTGCAGAGGACTGAACCCACTCAAAACCTGGTCCTGACCATTGCCTTTAGACCCTTCCCTATTATAAATGCACCCAGCTGGATTCACCAGACATGTTCCAGAGAAATGCCTTTACTCTGGCAGCCAATCTGCTGGACATTCTGCACTCAATAGTGCACAGAAAGCATTCTAACTTTCATGTGAAGAAAACCAGCAAATCTGGCTGTAGACTAAACAGAAAGAAGAAGAGAAGCAACAGGAAGGCACACTTAAACTACAGTTGTCCTAAGTACACAGAAGATTACTTTATAATCTCAAGATACACAGTCAATTTTCTGTTGTGCATTGAGAAAAACCTTTCAAATATAGAAAGGGATTTAAAAATGGAAGCATGTTTAATACACATATTCAAATATAATTAGCAGACCAGAGAACTGTGAGAAGTGACTTTGTCTTTTATTATATCTGCATATTGGTGCATGGTGGCAGATTACTTTTGTTAAACCTATATAATGTTATTGCAACATTAATGATGCATATAGCTTTGGGATGGGGCTAATATCTTGTAAGGATGGAATTGCAGACAAGATCTGACCCATGGATGACCGTTATTCTATGTTAGAGAATTTAATGGTTTGCTGTTGTTGCCATTCCTGGAAGGCACTGTATGCATAGCCATCACAGACCTTTATGGACATACGTGGAGATAGGATTGTCTGATCAATAAAAGGAGTAAAGTGACAGTTCTGACCAGTTAGGTAAGTCTGTGCCACTCGTGATCCCAGATTTGGTAGTTATGTCAAAGATGCATTGTCAGTGATCTAAGAAAACCATATTTCATACCTCTTTGTAAGCATTTCCTCCTGAATGAATTTCTACATAGTTAACATCAATTTTTATCAATAAACAGTTCTTCTCACATTGTCTCTCAAACATTCACCCTGACGTCTACTTTATCCTAAATAAAAGTGTAACGCTGTGATCTGCATAACTTTTAGAATTAATGATCCTCATTTGCCAGTAAGAATGATCATCTTAAACATTGTGTATTATGAAGATCTAGGGATGCATTTTAAAGCTATTTGGCACCTGCCTGAACCCTATCCTAATCCCAGTCTTACATGGCATGATACTTGCTCTGTCCTAGATAAGCTACTCAGCCTTACTAAGCTCAACCCTCTTCGTAGCCCACCAGAGCCCTGGAAAGCCAAGTTGTCAACTTTATTTTGCATCCTAATAAAATCCTACCTTGTGCTAGAAAATCTTCCCTGATGCAGATATTGTATGAATAGATTTTCCTCAATGCTCATCAAAAATATATTGTAGCTCTGTTGAAAGAATCCAGCTACAAACTTGTTTCTTCAATTCATCTTGCCACAAGCCCTCTCCTAAATTAACTTTTTAACAAGGTAGAAGCAACTACACTTGTCAAAGTATTTATAAGTAAGCCATTTCGTAGGATGATTCTAGCCCCAGTGCCAGCCCATCCATCCATCAGTAAACCAAACTCTTTGACGTCCGGTGTTCTGAACATGAAAAATTACTGATAGTGGCCAGTGTTTAGGATCTGCATTCAAATGAGTGATATGTATGGGTCATTGTCTATGCTTGTACTGGAGTCAGTTTTCAGGAAAACAAGAGATCTAAGAGATCTATCCTCTTTAATCATGAGTCAAGAGACTAGGATGACAGCTGGACCTGGGGTGTTATGAGTTGTTGGAATTTAGTTAAGGTCCAAGTTTGTAACTGTGATACAACCATTAAAAAGTAACAGTGTAAGTAATTAAAGTGTCTGTAGTCTTTGCTCTCTCAAAGTCTTGTCCTCATTCCCCATGAGTGAGATGCTTCTGCCAGAGAACTTCTCAAGTGATGTTTCCCATCAGGAACAGCACCGATTCCAGAATGGAGATTTCTCAGGATTTGTCCACACACTACATCGTATTTGGCACTCCCTTCACCACAGACCAAGCTATACCATTTTCTAATACTCACTGATCCAAAGGAGCCACAAAAAGTCATGAAGTATTTTGCTGTGCTGCCATTTACATCTATGGTTTTGAGGAGTAAGAATTCAATACAACTGTTGAACCACAACTCTAGTATCAGCCCCCAACCCTTGGCTTAACTCTAGCTTTATGATACACATTCACGAGGAGCTGACTGCAAAGCATTTGGATGTATTGATGCAAGAATGAATATGTAATCCTTTTTATCTGGTATAACGATGCTTTAGTATGGTCCTGTACTGCTTTATCTGGGTGCATGTTCTCAGGTCAGGATTGGGTCTAATATCCCTATATGGCAGCCTGCACAAGCCTGTTCCTTTTGAGCAAACCACTTAAAATTTCCTTGCCTTAAATTGTTTGAGTGTGGACAGATGGCTGAGACAGACCTTGTGTATTCTCCCATTCACAGCTTCTCCAATAGTCCATAAACCCAGTCTCCAACACCCTACAACTCAGTTCTTGGCTTTGTATCACAAAAATTGCTATCCGTGCCCAATTCAGAAAGCTGAGTGGGTTTTGAAATATGGAAAAGTATCCAGTAGGAACCAAGCTAAAGCTATCAAATTCATTGAACAGATTATAAACCATATTTCAAGCTATTTCTCCATGGATTAAAATCTGATTCATTAACAAAAGATATAAAATTTTGCCACTCGTTGCCTTGGTACAGCAGAAAAAGTTCTGGAATTGTGATAGCTCTGTGCTATAGTGAGCAGAATCAAATGCTTCATATAAGCCAAACTTCAGTTCTCTACTAATAAAATTCTACATGTCACTTTATAGCACACGTTTATTCTGTAGTGAAAGTGACACAAATCCTTAATACAGCATCAGTGCTGCCTATTGAACTTTGTATTTTTATAAATGCTCCCATGGGAAATCTGAAGATTGGCACTGGTAGACTGTATTTTTAGAATATCACAGATGGGGTGGAACCCAGAATCATGTTGCTTATTACTCTGGTGATCTATCTAATGGTATTCTTTGATGCTGAAATCCAATAAAAAATAACATTTCTGAAACATTATATATTGGATTAAAGCTCATAATTATATCTTTCATAACCAAGGAGGGTCCATATTAATATTTCTTTCCAGAGCCATTCAAAAGAAGACATCTGTTTTGGCATACATTGTGAAACTCAAATCCATCCAGTGCAGTTTTATTCATTTGTTACTTTCTTTGAACAAATGTGACTGCACATTTATTTAAATCTTTAGAAATGTGGATGAACAAACAGAAGACAAAGTAAAGTTAAACCTGAATTGGAGACATGCTGTTAAAAAAGAAACAATTCCACTTGCAGTAGGTGGTTGCTGCCCTTGCAATAACCCAGTGCAATAATTCCAATATGATCAAAATATGCCTCTTGCATTCACGGCCTCAAATGGACGGACAGTTCCAAAAAGAGTGCAAAAGCCCCACATTGTAAGAGGTCACAGAAAAGAGAGAAGAAATGCTGGGCACAGTGGCTGACCTGTTCAGAATATAATCACACCTTCTTTAAAAAGACATCTACATTACAAAGGGTACAGATCTTTCTTACTGCATGCTCCCTGCTTCCCTAATGCTGCTACCATGATAAGACTTTAAGAAATGAAGAGTGTGTAAAGTTTTATTGTTCAATCACTGTTTCTATTTGAATTATTAACAGTTTATGAATTACTCTGAGGCAATTGTGTTTCAGAATATGTACTCAGGCAGCAGCTTTCTGGGTTTGGTCTATTGCTAGAAATAGAATTGAAAGTTATGACAGTCACAAAAGTGCTGCCCTCTGTTTGCTATAGCTCCAAAAGAGTGTGAGCATTTTCAATATTCCCAAGCAGAGTTTTGGAGAGATCACATTTTTATAACCTTTGTTCAATTATGACTGAAATGAATGCTTATTGCTACTCAGTTCCTGGACCGCTATGTATACTAAGCTGAAAATGAAATTAATTCTGACACAAAATCACACTCTTAAGACTGAAGAGACTGACTAGATGAAAGGAAATGCATCCATACAAGCAAAGAAAAAGGTGATAAAACTGGAAAAAACGTGAAGGAACATGCTTAACTGACAAATCTGGAATGCGTACTCACCTGAACGTTGAAGCCAGAAAGCAACGGGGTTAGAGAGTAAGGGCTGGGTTTGTGTTTTATTAGGGAACATATATCCTCTCAGCTGAAGAGTACAGAAGAATCTCCTGATGTCTGTGCCACTGAGGGGTAAATTCAGGTTCATTCTTCATTTAAATGTAAACCTTTAAGTCTTTTTGCTTCACCAGCAAAACCAAAGTAAAAAAAAAAAAGACGTTTTAACACAAATGACCTATTTTTATTAGCAGGAAAGAGTAAGAGTATTGGGGGAGTAAAGAAGTCTTGATGCTTTCAGGAGCTTCTGCTAGATAGATTGCATCAACAGTAATCTTTATTTTTGCTCAATAATGTTTACAAAGATATTGGAACATCAAATCTCCAGAAAAGTGCGTCTTCATGTCATGGCAAAAAATTACACTAGTACTGTTTTAATTAGGTGGCAGTTGTCAGCAGCTACTGCCATTAAACTAATCAGTATTTTGTACCAAAAACCTGCAGCTCAGAGCTGATGTTTCCAAAACTGTGATGATACTTCAGAATTTTACAGTGTTTTCCACCCACAGATTTTTGCTTTTTGTATATACACAACATAGGACCTGGTAGGCTGTCTGGAGGAGGCATTTAGCAGGCAGCTGACCTGAAGTGCAAAGAAGAATGAAAGCCAGTGTTGCCTCTTGGGGTTTCCTAGTGTATCTACAGTGTTACCAGAAGGTTCAGGAAGTTGCATCTGTCAAGTGTGAAATCCTTAAGCTCCAAAAATGCCCACTTAGTGAATCAGGAAGCACCTGGAGATTTTCATCCACCAGAATGCTCTCATCTCTTCATCATATGCAATATATAGCCTAGACACACATTTTTTCGGAAGTGTTTTATTGCCCATTTGTTCAAACTCACACTATATGTTTTTATCGCCTCAGAGGTGTGAAAGCAATACTTATTCCATATTAACAATATGTTTATTTGTTACCAGTGGTAGGATTTTTTGCCTTTGGATGCCCATGTTACGCTCATGAATAGGTCTGTGATGAGGTTGCATCCACTCTATCCTATGTTTGTATAAATTTGAAAATAAGATTAAAATGAAGGATTAAAAGTAGCCTATGCAAATGATTAAGTAACTTGATTCTCTGATGCTTTAATTTGTTGCCCTGACCATCATCAGGGGCCTAATTTAATTTAAAACAGCTGTGGATGAGTAATCAGGGCTGAGACTTCAGTTTTGTATTCAGAAGGATGTGTTGAAAGTTAAACAAACTCATCAAAGTCACCTTAAGTACATGAACATTTCTGGTGCATTTTGCAGTATAACAGCTTTGATCCAAACCCAACATCATGAGGTTATATGAGACACTCAAACAGCCAAGGGACACAAAAACACTGCCGGAATCACTAGAGTGCAGTTACAGAACACTTTATAAAGTAATATGAGTAATTGCATGTAACAATTGCCAATCCACAAGCACTAACAATTTTTTGTAGTGCAGTAGGTGAAGAATGCTGTGGCAAACTTTAAAATGATTTTTATGTCCTGCAATAGTGGTTCATTCCAAACTAGCAAACCTGGTATTTCCCTGCAGTGGTTTCTCTTTCACCTATTGCATCTAGCCTGCATAACTGAAAGCAGTCTAGTAGTGACAAATTTTGCAAAATTACGGTGCTTTGAATCTTCATTGTTCTGTTAATTTTGTTCTGGTTTACAAATATCTTCTCAGGTTTCTTTCAGCTGGTAAGTCCCCAGGTACTGTGGAGATGGAATAGGCTGCTTGGTTTTGTTTCATGTAAGAAACAAACCCAAGACATTGTTGTAACTGGTGCATTTCAGCTCTCTCATGGGCAGTCCTGGATTTTCCAAGAGTTTTTGTAAGAAAAATGGCTATCTAAAAGTGCAACAGAGGTCTATTGTTGCTTTCTCAAATGAGTGTCTCAGAGTCACAAACTGTAAATTTCAGAAAAAAAAATTAAGAGGATTCCTTTACTCAATAAATTAGCCTACATCTTCTATAAAACAATGAAACATATAGTGACAAAGTTTTTGATGCACAGAAGAATGAATGAAGGGAATCCAAGGGTCTTAAAATATTACAACCTTCCTCTAACTGGCCAAGTGGCTTGCTGTTTCTTTAAAGATCATGCCTTAGTCCTGGAGGAATATATCTAGTCATTACAGGAATGCTGAGGGCTTGTGCTTAACTAGAAAATAATCATTTACTTACATTGTCAGATGGTAAAAAAGATAACCAGTTCCCAGAAGAGTAGTTATTGTATGCTTAGTCCCAAATATGGAAGAGTTCATGTGTAGGGAACCAAACTGTGAAAATAAATTTTCAGTGCCATAGTGACCCTTGAATTTTAATGGCAATCGCTTTGGTCAGTAGTCTCTGAAGAGGAGGAGAGGAGAATTGGAAAAGAATAAACTCTCAACTTTGTAACAGGCTAGTGTCTGAGGACTGGTGGTGCACACAGAAAATTCAGATTGATCTCTCAGTGACCAAGGTAAGAAGTCAAACACTCTATTGCAGACTTTACCGACTAAATGTTTGTTAACTCGTGCATTTCTGCACCAGTTCTTAATTTTTTATAAAATTGTATTTCCTAGCTAAACATCATTCATCAAAAAAATCCCAACAAGATTTGCTTGGGAATAAATGGACAAAATGTATCATGAGCACACATAGAAAGAAAAAAAAATCAGCTATATACATCCTAGTGCTTGAAAAATAGTCATGTAAAAAGCGGACCTTAGGAAAAAAATTCTTTACGTATTAAAATGTAAATGCAAAAGTTAAAATTAGATGTTTTTCATTGTTCTTATTTTTTTCATCCAGGGATAATAGACAGAAAAGCAAATAATGGCACTAATGAGAATAGAACTCTATGCTGTTTGACATAAAATACACAATGGAAAACTAATATAGTTACATCAATAAAACTTCTAAAAGCAGAGAATTCCCCAACTTCAGCACTGTATTATAAATTCAGTAGCATAACACTTTATTTGACAGTTGGTAGCAAAACTTGAACTCAGATTATTAATAACCTTTCTACAGTCTATCATTAATGTCCGTGGGTGCGGTTTAGGAGTTTTATTTTGGCAAGTATATGTTAACATATTAACTGACTGCTCGTATAGTCAGAGTAGAAATGGTAGCCAGGGAAGGCTTTTCACGCCAATTCTGAAGGCACTAAAAATAAACTGCTACTTACCAACTCAGACAACTTGGTAAATGCCTTATTTCTCTAGCTTTTGAAGCGCTACATCAACACTTAGACCAGAGTTTAAGACATTTCTTTCAATAAACATTTACATAGAAGGGGACAGTTTGGCTACAGGATATTTACAGCAGACAAATCATGTCAGTGATATCTTGTCAAGTTTAACATCCTGTGAAGGCAGCATCAGTATGTTCAGCTGAAAGAAGTGGACGGCTGTACGATCAGCCTGTGGAGCTGCTGCCTATTGACTGAGACTGTAGGGCACAGGTTCTGTTATTATGTTAGGCTATCGGGTTTATTTTTAGTGATACTAGTAGACAATACCTTTACTGTATGCTACAGCTGGTACCACAGAAAAAGCCGCTGTGTCAGTATGAAATGGTATATAAATTAACTCTTTGAGACAAAAAGTATATTAGCGCTTGACAATTTGTTTTAAGAAGTGAGCATAAGAGTAGACTGGCAAAGGTCAATTACAATTTTCTGTAACTACTCTTTCTTCTAGAAGGATCTGAGCTACTCTGCCCTCTTTGGTGTACAGGTGCCACACAGTAGTCATTGTTTGAGCTAGTCCAAGGCTCTCCTTGTCCTCCATCTGCAGCTTCCTAAGAGACAGTATCAAGAGAGGGGAATATGCTCTCTCTTTTGATATGTGGACTCACAGTCTCTCTGGCCACCTTCATCTTCTTTGAAGCCATATAAATTCTGTTGGAAGTTAACCTTAGAAGACAAATCTGCAGTTGCAGACAATATTAAAAAAAAACAGTCCATGGAAACTGCCTTGAAGAAGAGATCATCTAGTTCCCTCTGCTACTAGACTAAGCACTCAGACCTGGGCCATCCCTGACACGTATTTGCTTACATGGTTTTTACAAAACCTTTAAATGATGGGTCTCTGTTTTTCACTACTAGAGACCAGCGAACTGTTTAGCACTAGTTAGAACTTCTTTCCTGACAGCTAGCATGAATTTCTTCTGTTACAAATTAAGATAATTACTTCTACTCTCACTGGTTACAGAGAGTATTGATAATTATCTTTTTGATGTGTTTTACAGGAAAAGTCACTTTTCAGGTGAAGTAATCAAGTTTTTTTGCGTTTTCTTTATATTATATTATCTGAATGGCTTATAATTTTTCATTGCTGTGATAATATTTTATTAATTTCTTTTCTAAAGGGAATATGTGATTGGTGAATTATCCTTGGCCCCTTCTTCCAGCTTAATTTGTTGAATCCCATTTGTTTCACTTTCTTTCTTGTAGTCTTCTCAGCTGGGCTATCTTTTCTCTACTCTTTTTATTACTATATTGTCTGGACAGGTTTAAATGCTTTACTAATATCAAGCTAATTTAGATCTATTACTTTCCACCAACCAAAAGAACAAGTTCTTCTCTCACAGGAGAAAACTATACAGGCTTGGCATGGTATGTCCTCAAAGTCTGTGTTGATTGTTTCTTGTCAACTTATCCTTTCAACACTTAAGGATGAATTGTTTAAGAATAACAACAGCAAGAATGCTTCTTGTATGTTCTAATGACTGTTGACATTATCTTACCTCATATGGAATACCCTAAAAATGCATGCTTTAATTCCCTTTTTGAGATGAGTACATTATTTCACTATACACAGTTCCTCTCTTGTGGATTCTTTCTGCATCTTTGATAGTTTTTTTTTTTTCTTATCATTCTTTAGTATTCTAAGTATAGAACTTCAGTATATTTATTTGATTTAAACTTTTATTTTTTTAAACTACTAATTTCCTTCTCATCCTGATACCTATTATCCTGTTGAAACTAGCTTTGTTAAGCATCTTTTAATATTTAACCTCTTGTTTGGGCAAAATGACATTGGATACTTCAGTCTGCAGTGCATCGTATGGTTGATTTTTAATGAAGTAATGGATCTAATACAACTGTGTTTTTCTTTTACTTCTAAAGGACTATAAAAATCTTGGATATGCATATGCAATACTGTGTGAATGTAGAGCCAGTAGAAATCATATTTGACTATTCAATTTTTTTAGAAATTTAACTGAACTCAGAGGTAGGAGGCAGGTGTACAAAAACCAGCACAGTTAGTTTGAGGTGCTAAATGTTTCCAAAATACATATCATGGAGGTATTGGGTACAGATGAAGCAGACAAATTTCACTTTTTCTCTTTATAATTATTACTATGCCTTGAACATGTCATTCAGTTTATAGGACTTTTTTTTCCCCTCAGTAAAAACGTAAAGACAGCAAAAAATAAGGATTGATCTTAAAGAATGTTTTAAATAGTTAATATGTTGACACTGCACTGTTAAAGTTACTTGGCTATCTTCATGAAGTGACATTACAATAAAGAACATCTTGCAACATACTATGTATATTGTGACAAATTCATTTTCTTAATAACTTAATCAGAGGTACTTTTTCCAATTTACAAAGCACACCAAATGCTTTCCCCCACTCCCAGGTCTGACTTCACCATGTACTTTAATTTAGAACCTTAATTTAAAACTTAAAACTTCAGATTTTCAAATGCTAAAGAGAAATCGACTACTCACATACATTGTTAGCCCATTTTCAAGTATGTTAAAACCTTATTAAATTCTTTCTTTCTGATCAGATAATTAGAAGAAATTTATTTGTGAATAACAAATTGATGGACTGAGATTTGATTCCAATTCCCAACATTTCTCATATTGCTAATTCAGAATTTTTGTACATGTGGAACGTGTGTGTATTTCTTTCAGTGGCACAAGTTACCCAAGGCAGTTAAAGGTGATGAGATAGCTGAATGTCAAGAAATAAGTGTGGAATTAAGGACAATAAATAATTTCCTCTTCTTTTAATGCCACTGGACATTTAATGTCAATGTTCTCAGTACAGGAAAATGTCATAAGCATTTTCTATTAATGTTCTCCTTAGAGATATCTGACTACTACCATATGATGAAGTTTCTGTTTTAGATGCAAAAACTCTGTCTTTCCTATTCACTCCCAATAGCTGATGAGAAAATGGCTAGTAATCCCTGATTTGGCTCCTGTGCCAAGGCCCTGCCACTGCACTGGAGTTTAAACAACATTATGATTCTTTAAGTTTTCAGTCAGTGGGACATGAAAGATGATTTTCCCATAGTTATTCCTAGAGTATAGCATGTAAAAATATCAAGTTACATAGAGAGCATCTCAAAGATAATATAGATCTATACATTATATAGCCCTCATCCCATGCCTTGATGCCAGGCAGGTGCCAGTGTGTCACTAGGGTTCTGCTCTAGTAGACCCTATAAAAATCCTGAAGAAATTTCAAACCCCCTCTTGTTTCACACACAAAAGCTGCAGGCTACAAAGAATAAACAAATAAATTGAAAGAGATGGGTGAGCTACCTGGGCTTTTTTTGTCTTTCATTCCTGAGAATATTTTATCCAGCATTTGATGTCTAGATATGACAAATGAAATAATAATAATAATATAATTATTTTAGAATCAGAGGAAATCCAATTCTTGAGACTGAGAACTGACAGAAAGACAAGAAATGGCAGAGATTTTGTTAGTCTTGTATATAATGTTCACTTAAAAGCACAAAGAGTTAATCTTATCATCCTACACATGGTTGCATTTATAAAAGATAAAAATCACAGACAAGTAATGCACAGTTACTTGTTACATATTCTTCCATTACGGTTGACAGGTTCATTAATCATACAGTGTATTTTACTATTAGAAGCTGTAAAGAAGATCAAATCTCTTGTAATTTTTCTTCTTCTTTTCCATTTGATAAGTGTGTTGTTTCTATGTGCAGATAAAATATAGTGTCACTCAAAAACAGTCCCAAGAGAATTTCAACTCTCCAGCTAGAAAATTCATCCTTATTTGCAAAGTAAAATTCTATGGAAAATGCATCTTTTCCTTCTTAACTTGACTGTTAGATTGAGTAAAATGCATGTGCCTGGTATTCACAAAATAAATTATCCAGAATAAAGTGCCTGTGGATATCAGCAAAATTTAAGTAATAGAAATATTGCTTACTGCATGTTGAAAGCATTAGTTATGAATACTCCTATTCATAACATCACATTGATTCATAATTAAAGCCCTGTGAAAATTATAGAGAAAGTTGACATGTTTCACAAGCTGTTCATGGTAAATGTAGTAAATTTTACAGTTTGATGTGACTTCCCAATAAAGAAAACTGAGGAAGAGGGATAAAGAAGTGGTTCTATCATACTGAGTTTTAGCAAGTGTGACTAACAGAAATGACGACCTATGCAGAAGGATTAAACTCAGTTTTTCAAAGAAAATTATGAAAGTTTCCATGTTAGAAGAAGCAGTCTAACACATCCAATGAGAAATATTTTGATGTATGTATATTCTAGCCTACATATGGGGCAGGAAAATCTCTAGAAATACGATTAACTCAGCACTCTTAGCCAATGAAAGTGAAGCAGAGCACTGCAAAGCTGTATTCAAGTGTGAAGACATACAACGAAGTCTCACTATTCTTTTTTTTTTAAAGAGGAACAATAGTAATTCCTAGTTCTTCTGCTATGTGTGACACTGTAATATGTACATTGTCTGCTTCATGTTAAGATTTCCACATCAAGTATCCCAATAACTACTTACGAAGAAACATTCTGAGCTGGACGGTATCAGATCATATCATCAAGTGAATGTCAATCAAGTTGATTTTCCACAGAACTTTTCAGAAGGGTCAGGAAATGTTTGAAGACTTGTGTTTTAAATGTCTTCACAAAGGGTGGGAAACAGACTTGTTAATATTTTTACACCATCCTTTGGTGTAAAATCAAATTGGGATTTCTATCATACTGAAGAAAACCTTAAATCAGATGCACATCAATATCAGTTTTACACTTCTTCATATTTAGTGTAGTGAAATCAGGATACTGTTCTACATGGTAGTAGCCATCTTTCAAACATTAACACTTACCTCTTTAGTCTAAGAAATAAAACGTGTGGCATTGATACCTCATACTATAAAAAGCCTAAATAAACCTTGCTGATGTTTCCATTTGGATTCTTTCTAAAACTTAACAGACAAAATTCCTAGAAGCTCACTCTGAGACACAAGATTGGTGAGGTAATTTATCAGGTGAGTGAATGGCTTGAGCAATTAAGGTAGGGCTGCTGTACTTTAGAACAGGAGATAAAGTGAATGTTAGTCCCTTCTTTATAAGATGTACAAAAGCTATAAACCCACCTCCTAAAGCAGTTCTGATACTGAATGGAGCTGAGGATGGTTAGGAAGATGTAAATTATGAAGTCAAGATTACTAACATTGCGTACAACATTGCTGATACCCCTTGATATTTTTCCCTTGTATCTGGAATTTCTAAAAATTGTGTTATTAAAAGAAACTGTCATTTGAAAGTCTGAATTGGGAATACTTAAAAAAAACATGTCTAGATAAAGACATAAGTACATTTAACTGGACAATTGATAATTAATACACTAGTTGAGGAGTTAAGGGCAAATCCAGTGTATTTCTTAGAGATATAATTAGGAATAAAGGCATGACCTTACCTTGATAGTCACAGTGCTTGTGAATTAAAACTGAAATCTTGTCAGTGTGCATAAGAATATATTTAATTTGCATTCAAAAGAAATGAATATGTGCTGTGTGCTCATGACAAATAAATCAGCAGGTTTCTCAGCTGGTAGTGCAAGAATTTAGCTGTTGGAAACTTGCATGTGTGGAAGGCAAACCAGCCAATGATGTTTGAATGCAGGAAGGTGGGAAAATGTTATTGAGCTGAAAATGAGGTTAAAAAATCAGTCTAGGTGTGAGCAAAGTGGCATCTACAAATGTTAAGCAGAGATGTGAAAAGTATCCAGAGGGGACATTTCATGAAAGTGATGTTATTCTTTTTTTTTTTTTTGTGACAAACATCTTGAGAGATATTCACGTAAGTGGAAGCTGCAAGCATTTAAATCTACAGTAAGAAAGACAACTACACTACATAAAATGGTGATTGAGCTATTTTCTAGGTGAAATATATCAAAGAAAAGTTTACGGACTTAACAGAGGTTTTTTACACTGCTAATGTTTCATTTCATGTTCTGCACAGCCCTGCTATGAAAAGCCACTTGAAAGGTTCTTGGGAAAAACATACCTTATGCTGGTGCCATACCTTGTTTAGATCAACCGGGGAAAAAATACTCAAAAAAGCATCTTGGAAGTAATGTGAAACTGTTTCTGCACTGTTTTCATTCAAAGACAACTTGACCTTTTTGGAAAAAAAACCCCACACAAACACAATGTATTTCTCCCAGGATATTTTTTGTGCACAATCGAATTAAGATTAATTTAAACTTAGAATGCTGCTTCCTGTTTTATTTACTTAGTTTTCATGTGGTTATGTGTACAGAAAATATATAAGTGCATTTTCTAGGTTTTTTCCCCCCAATCATTTTGGGAACGTCTACTGAAATTTGTGACATAAGTGACTTGAAATAACTATTGAGGCACCATTGTGGGGTTTGTGTATTTTAGACTGAAGCACAAGTGCTGATACCTCTATGTTCATCCATACCTTTCATAGCAGCACCATCTTAGTCCTGTGGGGAAAAAAAGTATTATTGTTTTGGCAATGGACTGTAGCACATAAATCTCTTAAATCTTTACTTTTTCAGAAAATATCAAAGGGGAGGTGGCAGGGAATGGTACGTAGTGATGAGAAACCCCTCCTGAAATTTGAGACCTTTGTTCATAGGCTGCATATTTTGTTATTCCAGTGCTTTCTCAGGATGAGTACTTTGAACACAATCGAGCCAAATACACTTTGTTTCAATTAATACTTGGAATATGAATCCTGTTTTAAAGACAATTTATTCATAAGGGTGAAGTCCAGTGCAATTTCTGATGAAATATTTAACACAGATAATTTCTCAGTGCTATTTTTGCTTTGAGGAGTCTATTAGTGCCTACAAACTCCGCAATAATTTCTTTTCTCACAAGGATGTCATTCAAAACAACATTGCAAAGAATCAAGAAAGACAATCTCTGCAGAGGTTCATTTGAGACCAAAATGCATGTGCAAACCATCTTCTTACCCTACTAAACAAATTTACAGCTATTCTTTTCCATAGCTATTTTAATTGTACTTTGATAGTTCTGGTGCCATTACTAACGTACACTTTGCTACTAAGATTTCCTCTATCTGTTGGTTAAAGTAAAATCTACGTAAACTGGTAGCCTTGGGTCGTAATGGTGAAGAATTCTGACATCTACCATGAAATTCTTTCAAAGTACCCTGTCAAAATGATAGCTGTAATTATGACCTAAATGTAAAGGTCAGAGGTGAGAAAGCGGTTCATTCTCTCTATACTCTATTCCATTTTGTATTTTAATTTGTAATTTTCTTTTTTTTGAGGGGGAGATATCAACACTAAGACTTCTCTAGACATTTTTACTTTCTTCCATGAGGAAAAGTGTTTTAAAAAATCTGCTGGTTAGTTCTACTTTTCTTGACTTTTATAACTTTTGAGGAAAAATTATACTAAGGTCTTTGTGAGAGTCAGACAACTCTAACAAAAGTTTTGAACTAATGCTTATTTCTCAAGACATGAATATGAACCACGTACTATATGTAAGAGTGCATATGTATGAGGTCTAACACACAAAAAAAAGCTATAGAACATATTCTAACCTGTCACAGTGTGACAAGACTCAACTCAATCACTTCACTCAGTACAAATGGACATATGTTCACATATAGGCATTTTCTTCCTCTCAGTCAAAAAATGTTGGTATGCAAGAGTGTAAAGCAAGGTAATATCAAGTTTCTTGTGAAACTGAAGGAACCCACAAAGGAAAATTTTCAGGTAGTTATTCATTGAAGCTTATAGTGAAGATATTCTAAGGATTAAGTTGGTGCTGAAAGGAACCATTTTGCGTTGGTAGAAGATGTGAAAAGAAAAATGAGACCCTCAGCTGCCTTTCAGAAAATTGTCTGGAGAATTGCTTTAAACAGTAACAATATTGTATGCATCTGTGTGTCAACTCAGAAGGGAACTGTTTTGAAGGTGATCATAGCTGATTTTCTTAATTTGTTAAATAAAACGAGTTACAGGCACAGTCTTTTTTTGTGTGTCAGACCTTTTATGTATGTATTTAGATATGTATATGAAATGATGGTATGCTTGCTAAATCCTCATATACCTCTTACAAAAATAAGGAACTGCCATTTCATGTAATAAGCTTGTAGATATTTCACTGTTTTGTTCTCAATTCTAGACTAACTGGATTAAAACACCATGTATCCTGAAATATTTTGACAACAGCATTAAAAACACAGAAAATACATTTTGCATTGACTGAATTAACCACTCTGGTGTATATTTCCCATGTTCTGGATTTTTAGGTTCTTGGAGTTTAGTGTGCCACTTTGGACAAAATGTGGCTTTTTTTGAAGAATGCACATTACAAGTCATGCCAGTTAGAAGTTACAATATCCTGCAATGTTAGTCAGAAAAAAAGACCTGATGGTGACAGACTTTTGGGTGTCTTCAGGGAATCCAGTTGTTTGTGTACAATTCTACTTTTATTTCTCCTGTCTGAGCCATTTACCTGCTGCCCTACTATGTGACCTAAAAAGATACCTTATGAAACCTGACTTACCCCTACTGAGTTCTGCAGTTTCCTTGGAGTCAACCATATAGAGTGTGCTTTATTTATGAAACAGATCATAGAGGAAGTGGAATATTACACTCAATATGTGTTTTAGGCGCTTTTCTGTCCAGATAGATTATGTTCCCAGTAATTACCCTTGCAAGTCTCTAACCACTATGATTGCCCGTATTTTTCTTACAAAGGAAATCAAGTTTCTACATAATACTTCAGATCTGGTCACCCTGATAACTCCTAATCAAGTACAACTGCTTCTAAAAAAGCACAATGAAAATAGATCAGTTTGATAAGAAGAGGAACTCTTTGTAAATATGACCAGGTACTGAAGTATTGTCTCAGATATAGCCCCAAAGAACTGAAAGTATCAATGCCACTCATAAAATGCTACCTCTCAGCTGAAAGGCATGCGAGCTATTTACTTCAAATGTCATAATATCACTAGTGTAAGAAAAATAGGAAAAAGATTCACATGCAGGGACATTTTCTTAATAATCTCCCCCACCCCCACTTCCCCTGCTCAAGTAGGGACTGAAACCATTTTCTACCAATAACAATAACAGCAGATTAATGTGCTAACAATCCTTTTTTCTAAAACCAAGAGATTATCCAGAAAACCCTGCTGTTGATTGTTCTGGGAGTGGAGGAAAGCACCTTCTACCTGTACTGTTGCAATAGCTGCCTTCATTGGTCATAGCATAGCGGTCCTTTTCTTTAAGTCTTTTTTGCTATTTTGTTTAGGAATTTCGGATGTCGCTAAGCTGGTTGGAAGTGTCGATCTGCTGGAGGGTAGGGAGCCTCTGCAAAGTGATCTGAACAGGCTGGACCACTGGGCTGAGTCCAATAGCATGAGGTTGAACAAGGCCAAGTGCTGGGTCCTGCACTTGGGGCACAACAACCCTAAGCAGTGCTACAGACTAGGAGAGGTCTAACTTGAAAGTTGCCTGAAGGAGAAAGACCTGGGGGTGTTGGTTGATAGCCTACTGAACATGAGCCAGCAGTGTGCCCAGGTGGCCAAGAAGGCCAATGGCATCTTGGCTTGTATCAGAAACGGTGTGACCAGCAGGTCCAGGGAGATTATTCTCCCTCTGTACTCAGCACTGGTGAGACCACTCCTTGAATACTGTGTGCAGTTCTGGGCCCCTCACTACAAGAAGCATGTTGAGACTCTGGGGCGANAGAAAGGGTCATTGGGCACTGGCACAGGTTGCCCAGGGAGGTGGTTGATTCACCTTCCCTGGAAGTGTTTAAGGCACGGGTAGATTAGGTGCTGAGGGGCATGGGTTAATGTTTGGTAGGAATGGTTGGACTCGATGATCTGGTGGGTCTCTTCCAACCTGTTTATTCTATGATTCCATGAGTCTACAATTTCTGTAGGATCCTTTCTTCTTGAAGCTATTGTTAAAATGAGTAGGATTGTTCAAGCTCTTATTGTTTGTATTGGGAGAATGGCTGTTATCTCCCAAATCCTTTTTGTTAACTCTGGCTTTTATTGAATTTGTTCATTCTTTTAAAATTGGAAAAATGACAGTAAATGTCAGTAGAACATATCCTATCAGGTTACATTCTGCTCTGACATGCATATCCATTGAAACTAATGGATTTTCATAGATACACCTCCGAGCAGAATTTGGTGGATTGTTTTCATCTCCTGGCAGGGGAAAAGAAACTCAGATGCCTTAGCTGTGTAGAAGCAGGTATATATCCCAGGCATATAGAAATCTGTACTGGATTAATTTTAAACACTGTAATATATATTGTTCCAGAGCCAAAGTAGTCTATGTTATTATAATTTACCAACAAGCTACATCGTATATACAGGATATTCAAGCAGCATTAAGGGTAAGAAACAGCAACTCTGCATTTAGTGGTGTAAGAAAAATAATATATAGCATGAGGCATTTTCTAGAAAATGTAGAATCTAGGGCATCTTTAACTCTTCTACAATTGCATCAATAATATTAACATTGTCTTCCTAAAATTACTGGACCAATGGTTAAAACATTGTAATAAAATTTGGGCTTCTCTTTATTTGTACTGTCCAGCAGGAAAAGTGATGCTCAGTCATTGATGGGCTGATCTAGCAGAAATTAAAATTACAGTATCATAGAATCATAGAATCAATTGGTTGGAAAAGACCTTTGAGATCATTGAGTTCAACTGTACCTGCCCACTACTAAATCAAATCTACAAGCACTTCATGTACTTTGCTTTTAAACACCTCCAGGGATGTTGACTCAACCACCTCCATGGGCAGCCTGTTCCAGTGGCCGATAACTCTGTCAGTGAAGACATTTTTCCTGATGTTTAATTTAAAGCTTACCTGGTGCAACTTGAGGCCATTTCCTCTTGTCCTACTGCATGTCACTTGGGAGAAGAGACCAACACCCACCTCTCTACAGGTGGGCAGTGAAGAGGTCTCCCCTCAGCGTCCTCTTCTCCAGGCTAAACAACCCCAGCTCCCTCAGCTGCTTCTCCTAAGCCTTGATCTCCAGCCCCTTTATGGGCTTCATTGCTTTTCTCTGGACATGCTCCAGGACCTCAATGTCTTTCTAGTAACAAAATCCCCAAACTGAAAATAGTAGGTGTGGCCTCACCAGTACTGAGTACAGGGTCAGAATAATTTCCCTGTTCCTGCTGTCCACACTATTTCTGATACAGACCAAGATGTCATTGGCCTTCTTGGCCAACCAGGCAGCCAGCTGTCAGCCAACACCACCGGGTCCTTTACAGGCAGCTTCCCAGCCACTAGTCCCCAAGCCTGTAGCACTTCTTGGGGTTCTTGTGTCCCAAGTGCAGGATTCTACAGCTGACCTTCTTAAACCTCATCCTGCTGGTCACAACCCATCGATCCAGCCTGTTCAAATCCCTCTGCAGAGCCTCCCTACCCTCAAGCAGATCGACAGTTCTGCCTAGCTTAGTGTCATCTGCAAATTTACTAAGGGCACATTCAATCCCCTCATAAAGATTATTGATAAAGATATTGAGCAGGACTGGACCCAAAACTTAGCTCTGGGGAACACCACTTGTGACCAGCATCCAACTGGATTTAACTCAATTTACCACCACTCTTTGGGCCTGACCATCCAGCCAGATTTTACCCAGAAGAGGGTGCACCCATCCAGGCCAGTGGAAACCAGTTTCTCAAGTAGGATACAGTGAAGTACTGTTTCAAAGGCTTTACTGAAGCCTAAGAACACTACATCCACAGCTTTTCCCTCATCCATCAAATGGGTTAACCTTTCATAGAAGGCAATTAGGTTAATTTGGCAGGACCTTCCTTTCATAAACTCATGGTGCCTGGGCCAGATCACCTGGTTGTCTTGTACGTGCTGTGTGATACCACTCAAGATGTCCTGCTATATTACTTTCCCCTGCACTGAGATCAGACAGAAAGCTCTGTAGTTCCCTGGATCCTCTCTCCATCCCTTCTTGTAGATGAGTGTAACATCTACCAGCCTCCAGTCAAGAGGAACTTTCCTAGTCAGTCAGGACTGCTGGTAGATGATGGAAGGAGGTTTGGCAAGCACCTGCGCCAGCTCCCTTAACACCATTGGGTGGATCCCACTAAGCCCCATAGACTTTTGAATGTCTAATTGGCTGAGCAGGTCTCTAACCATTTCCTCTTGGATCACTGGAACTTTGTTTTGGTCTTCGTCACTGTCTTCTGGCTCAGGAAGCTGAGTACTCAAAAAACATTTTACCTTACTATTAAAAATCAAGGCAAATAAGGCATTAAGTACCTCAGCCTTATCCTCATCCTTTGTCACTATTGTTCGCCCTCCATCCAGTAAAGAATGGAGATTCTTCTTGGCTTTCCTTTTGTTGTTAATATATTTGTGGAAATATTCTTTCACAGAATTAGACAATTTAAGTTCTAATTGGACTTTAGCCCTTCCAATTTTTTCTCCACATAATCTCACTTCATACTCGTAGTCCCTCCAAGATGCTTTCCCCTTCTTCCAAAGCTCATATACCTTCCTCTTTTTCCCAAGATTTACCCAAAGCTCTGTGCTCAACCGAGCTGTTTTTCTTCCCCACTGGCTTATTTTTCAGCACATGGGGACAGCCTGCTCTTGCACCACCAGGATTTCCTTCTTAAATATTATCCAGCCCTCTTGGACTCTTTTGCCCTTTAGGTTTGCCTCCTAAGGAACCTGATCAGCCAGCCTTCTGAACAGAACAAAGTCTGCCCTCTGAAAGTTCTCCTAGAACAAAGAATTCTATTGTCTTGTGACAGACACTCAACCCTATTGTCACCATCACTGAGCTCAATGCAATCAAAACTCTCTAACACAGAGGGTTACTCCACCACCTTTCCTTCCTTCCCTATCCTGCCTGAAGCGTTCATAGCCAGCCATAGCCAGCAAGTAGTCTCATCACATTTCTGTGATGGAATATCATACTAGCAAATTACTCTTAAAACAATCCTGAAGAGATATTGAACAGTCATTGTTCAGAGATGCACAAAGGTGTTAACACAGTAATTTTGGCTTTATGGTGCCACACAGAAAGTTTAGATTTTTTTAAGTATGGGAAGAAGTATTTTAAGTAAGGGATAGTTCAGGCATAAGAATAAACACACACTTATTCATGAGTGGATATAAGTCCAAAATAATTTGACAATCCATCAAAGGAATCAATCTTGGGTGCAAGTAACTACATTTTAAAACAAAATGATATAGCTGGATTTCTGGGAATATGATTGAGTAATATTCATCTGTCTTCATCTCAGTCCCACATTCCTACACACTGTGAAAATTATCTGATTCTTAGACTGTTATAACTTCAGAATCAAGAAAAGCTTATGGCTCAGTAATCACATGAGAGAAAATAAGAGCAAAACTCCAAAAATCTAGATTAACCACTGAAAGACATGACTTGCATTTGTGAATTGAAGTAATAATTTTGCTTGTGTGAATGGATGGTGGACAACTAATTTTCAGTTTTACCTGTCACCTTTGGAAATTTTCCTTATTCAGATCTCTTACAGAGTGCAATTGAATTACAGGTGTAAAGTCAGTAGTACATTATTTAGAGAATTAAAAAATTTATTAGAACACCTCTTTCTGCTTTTAAAAGTAAAATCTTTCTGATACATTGTGATTCTTCTTGAATCAGAACTGCATCATCAGCAAAACGCTTTTAGCTAGTGTTCTTTTAACTTAATAGGTAGTGAGACACTTAAATTTGGCATCCCCATGACTCATTATCATTAATGAAAAGGAAACTCTTAAGGAAAAAAAAACTAATAACAGAGAGAAAGCAAGAAACAGTTTTGTTGTGGTTCACTCCTTCAGAGCTGTAATGTCCTGCCTTCAGTGGCCTCTTTTCCTCTGGCTGATTTACGCGAGACTCAGTGAGGAAGCTCAGTAGCCATCAACAAATGAGGATAACGCTTTTATTAATCAAGCATCAGTCTTGGAGTTTGCTAAGTCACTTCAAGATACTATACTTCCCTGATAACTATTTGTTTCTAACAACTCATTAACAAATTCTGCATCTGAGGAGAACACACAAAAGAACACCAGCTTCACTAGTTCTGGAAAAGACTATATGGAAGGATGCCCAGTTGGGTTTGTTTAGACATACTGCATTTTCTGCAAATTCATCATGGAATTAGGGAACATGAAACCACTAGTATTTTTTGGTTGCCTGTTAACTTGTGCTATCAGCAGTTCTATCTTCGTTTGTCACTCTGCAAATTTTATTTTCCTTAAAGGTATGTTTGTAATTTCATTTTCTGATTTACCTGTTTGACTTGATAAATTTAACATTGTAATAATATATAAGCAGAATATTTTTCAGAATAGGCATGTAATTCTGGGTCAATGTATTCCACATGACACCTTCTTATCCTGTTTTTGATTGCACAGTCAAAAATGTCCCAAGTTAACAAATTGAATTGTCCAAATCCTATCTCTCCTATCTGAAGTAAAATAGCTGAGAAATTTTTACCCAGTGATATGTAAGGTTCTGCAGCTGCCAAGAGGATAGTCTAAAATGATTGCAAGTTGAAAATAATGTGTTGCAATATAGTATTTATGAAATTTAACTTGCTTAGATTATCAGAAAGGAGATCAAGAAGTGATTTGATTATGGTATGTAAGTACCTACATGAGGAAAAATAACTGGTACTAAAGGCTTTTCAATCTGGGACAGAAAAGAAGCACCGTAACAGAAAACAATTCATAGTTCTTTGGGATACACAAATTCAAATAAAAAAATTGTACTCATTTTTAACAGCAAGGATAGCTAAATACTGGAACAAACTGTAAAGGAAATTTTTAAGTTCTTCCACTTCTGTCTTTATAAATCAAAACTAGGTGTCTTTCTGAAAGGAATAGTTTAGCAAACACAAGTTTTTGAGTTCACTTTGGTGTAAGCATGGAATTTGATTGCTTACGTTATATACAAGGTCAAGGTATTGGCACAATTGACCTTCTGGCCTTGAAGTCTGTGTAGCCATGAATAATTTAGCAATACATCTTTGCTTATTTTGTACATTTGCCAACATTTTCTGTCATAACAATTTCCTCTCTTCCCACATATTGCATTGGTTTCTGAAAATATGTTGTTATATCAGTAAGAACACAGGTAATATATATCTTTCTATAGATTCTTTCTCCTTTCATAAATAAAGCATAATTTGAATAAAAGTACTTTCCAGATCAGCTTCAATTTTTTAAAAAAATTAATGAATTTTAAAGCTTTGATTTTGGATGTTAGAAATGAATTAAAGCCATAACTTCAAAAGTACTTCACATATTTCTTGAGCTATATTTTCTTGAGCTATATTTTCTTGAGCTCAGTATTTAAACAGAACAATCGAATTGAAACAAAACACTTAATGTTGATAAATATATGATTGCTCTGACAGCAGGTCTTCCTGGATATACACTAAGGCAGTTCTTTTATTGGACAGATTTATTTCCTTGACTGAGCTTTACATAAAGCAATAAAGTAAGACTGTCTTCAAATATACCAGAGAGTGAAATAAATACTGTCAGTCAAAGAAAAGTTTTTCTCAAGCAGTACTGAAGTAGGAAGGGTAGAAAATTCTTTACTAAAGGGTTCACAAATAGATCTTGGTTTTTTATCGGGGGTCTCCAAAATTATCCTATATACTGTCAAAAAGTTCAACCAATGTCCCTAAGAATGTTCATAATGTAGCTGCTTTTATGTCTTATGAGCAAATGAATCAGGTTCCTCTGCATGATATTAATCTCAAAAATGCTTAGTGATTTGATATCTCCAACTTTTTTCCCCTTTTTTCTTTTTCTATTAATATGAAAAAGTACGTGATTTTATTATTAAATTATCTTATTTACTTTCAAACATTAAAAGGAACTTATGAATATTTTAGTAGTACTAACAACAGACTAACGAAGTCCATGCCTATTTTCTAAAACATGGTCTCTAAAAACTGTCTGTAAAATACTCTGTTACACAGAATAATAAAAGAGAAAGAAATTCGCTTTCACAAGTGTTAGGCAGATTGCTTATTGCAGTGCTGGAAATATATGGACAGCATAACTAAAGACCGATATGACAATAGGAGACATACTGTCCAGAGCTAAAGATGGGTGAACGTTAAGCATAAAAACTGACGCTCCATCTAAAAGATTTAAAAGGCGTGGAAGAGGCTCTGTGACTTAGCTGAGCATTGCATTCTTTTTTATTTGAAATGTTTTTCTTTTGCCATTAAAAAATATTCTTTTGTTATACCCTGTGCACTCTACTGGATAGCCACATCTGAAAAATTAGCAATTCCTAGTTTTCTCCATAACAATACTGAATCAATAAGTAATGGTAACTGGTAATGTGAATTCTAAATTTTTTTCTTTCTTTTTTTGTACTACTACTGGGGTTTTTTTGTTATCTGCAGGGTAGGCTAAGAAAAAATGCAAACTGAAAGACTTTTGATGACTGTCACATAACCTGAGAACAGACTTAACTGTGATTCTTTTGGTTTATGCATGGGGTATGAATTCTTTCTTTTTTAAGAGAACAGGCCAGACAGATCTTGACTAAAGAATCCAAAAATGGTGAAGTGATTACTATCTAAAAATTACAGGATTAGAATGGGTTGTTTGTGTTATTTCCCATGTTTGTTACAGCTGCTGTCATGAGAATGTCATCATGTTCTGGCATTTTATGTTCTCCTTGCATACTCTGTCACAAGAACAAAGCATAAAGTTTGAATAGCTATCTGTGCCAATGGAAGACAGTTGAATACTGTTCTTCTTTAACCTTTATATATTCAGTACTGTGACTGATGAGACATTCTGGTAGGCATTCCTCCTTCTTCTCCAAAGTTATTGGACCTGTACAGGGTAGTCGAAGAATGCCAGATAATCAAATACAAAGTACAGTAAAGGGCAAAGGTAGTGAAATTTATTGCAGTATTTTGCTACAAGTATGGGACTTTTCACATTTCCAGCCTACTGAGGCAAAGGTTACAGAGCTAAAAGTATATCAGGACGTGGGGATATTCGATCAATTATGATAATACTGAAAAAAAAGGTGCCTTTTTATATTATCTGCCTTTAATAATACAAGCCCTGTGATGCCATTCTTTCATGCCATTCTTTCATTCCAGAGTAGAACCTGTCCAACAAAGCTATCCAAATACTGCTTCTAAAAGATCCACAATTTTTATTTTCTTTTTTTTAATAATGCCAGCTTTATGAATGTCTTGGTTTCTGTGCTCCCAAATATACATGCTTTTGTGACATTTTTTAAAATTTATTCCTCCAGCTTTGAAACCAAAAAGATTTCTGTATAAACAGACTTCATCTCCATGGCTTTCAGTTTCTGAGTCTTGCTCTGCATCAGTGACACTGGTCTTGATTTAACATTTTTTAACTCTATTCTTCCATGACTTTTCTACTTTGCTCAAGTGTTGCCCATTTAATTCAGTTCAAGGAGATTGGATAGTGTGGACACAATCTTGGAGTTTGTTTTTGCCTTTATAATCCATGACATCACATACTTACTAATGCAATTACAGAATGCACTCCAATAAAAAGCTATGCAGGAAAAATGACCTCAGTTGCTTACTTATAGCAGTAGAAATTACAAGGAAATTCAACATGTCAGAGTATCACAGGAGAAATGATGAAGAATTACAAGGAGAATGGCTACTAGGACACTGCTGCCTTGAAATATTTTTTTATTCTTAGGAACTAAACAACTCAGGCACTTGGTAAGCCCCAGTTAGGGCAGATGTTCTAATCCACTGCCAAATAGGATGGGGTAGAAGTAATAAAATGTGTCCATATATGAAGTTTGATTTACAGACTTTAGTACAGAAATAATTACTTAATTCACCTCTTCTTCCTTTAAAGAAATGGAATTAAACATCTGAAGGCTCTGTCAAACTGCAGTAACTTCAGAATTTGCCATTTCTTTCCATCCTTATGTAAGGTAGTAGCTGAGGAATGTGTCGTTTGATCAGTTCTTAGGGAAGAAAACTTTGTGTCCCCTTTGAAAAAAATGGCAAGTTTCTGGTAAAGTGAACTGGAAGCACTCTTTAGAGAAAATAAAATGACATTTCTTAGCAATCAACCCCTTATCAGTAAGCTCTGGTGCTATAAATACTTGTGACTGTTCATTATTGCAGTCTTGCAAGTAAACCTGAGTTCAGGCTCTATGAGGACAAAGTTATATATGTGCATAAGCATTTCAAGCATAAAAAGGGTCATTCTGGTAATATGTGAAATAACAAATGTTCCATTTTTCTGTTCTTTATTCTTCAATCAAGAGTTATCAATTTCTTTCTGGCATATTAATCTCTACAGATGAGGATGTTTGATAGCTTTTTAAATGCCACAAATACACAAATCGTCTTAAGAAAAAGAACAGTAGTACAGATTAGATTCTGACGACGCTGCAAGCTGAACAACAGCACCACAACATGACTGGGAAATCATAGAATATCAGAATGGCAGGGGTTGGAAGGGACCTATGGAGATCTTCTAGTCCAACACCTTTGCCCCTTAGATATTTATAAACATTGATAAGGTCCCCTCTCAGTCTTCTCTTTTCCAGGCTAAATAGACCAATCTCACTCAGCTTCTCCTCGAAAGAGAATCATCACTCTCCTCCACTGGACTCTCACCAGTAGTTCCTTGTCTTTCTTGAACTAGAGAGCCCAGAGCTGGAAACAATATTCCAGATGCAGCCTCATTAGGGCTGAGCAGGAGGAGGATAACCTCCCTCAACTTGCAAGTCATACAGTTAATGCACCCCAGTATACCATTGGCCTTCTTGGCCACGAGGTCACATTGCTGGCTCATTGCCTACTTGTTGCCTACCAAGAGTCCCAGGTCCTTCTGCACAGAGCTGCAGTCATCAACTCCCCCTCCAACCGGTGCAGGGGGTTGTTCCTCCTGAGGTGCAGAACCCTACACTTTCTTTTGTTGAACTACATTAGTTACCTCTCTGCCCAGCTTTACAGTCTGTCCAGGTCTCACTGAATAGCAGCACAGCCTTCCACTGTGTCAGCTACACCTCTCAGTTTTGTATCATTGGCAAACTTGGTGAGGATACACACTGTTCCCTCATCCAGGTTGTTGAAGAGTATATTGAACAAGACTGGGCCAAGTACTGACCCGTAAGGAACACCGCTGGCTGCAAGCTTCCAACTAGACTCTTCACTGCCAGTGACAACCCTCTGAACAATTCCATCCAACCAGTTCTCAATTCATTTCACTATCCACTCATCCACAATTCCTAAGCTTGCCTATGAGGATGTTGTTGAAGACAGCATCAAAAGCCTTGCTAAAGTGAAAGGGAACAACATCTAACACTCTCCACTCATCTACCTGGCCACTCATGACATGGTAGAAGGCTATCAGATTGGTAAAGCATGATTTTCCCTTAGTGAACCCATGTTGACCACCCTTATAACTTTCTTTTCTTCCAGACACTTGGAGATGACATCCAGGATGAGCTGTTCCATCATCTTTCCAGGGATGGAGGTGAGACTGACTGGCCTGTAGTTTCCCAGGTTCCCCTTCTTGCTCTTTTTGAAGATTGGAGCAATATTAACTTTGCTCCAGCCCTCAAGTACCTGTCCTGTTCTCTTGATTTTTCAAAGATGATGGAGAGCAGTTTAGCAACAACATATTCCTGCTCCCTTGGCACTTGTGGGTGCATCCCATCAGGGCCCTTGGATTTGTAGTGCCCACTTTGCCTAGATGATCTATAACCCAACCCTCCTTGACCAAGGAACAGTCTCCCTTTCTCCAGACATTTTCTCTTTCCTCCTGGATCTTGGATTCCCAAAGGTCAGGCTTAACAGTAAGGACTGAAGCAAAGAAGACATTCAGCAACTCTGTCTTCTCTTCATCCTCCATTACAAGGGCACCCACCTCATTTAGTAGAGGGCCTACATTTTCCCTAGTCTTCCTTTGGTTGCTGCTGTACTTGAAGAAGACCTTCTTGTTGTCCTTGATGCCCTTTGTAGAATTAATTCCAAGTAGGCGTTAACCTTTCTTGTTGTATCCCTACATATTCTGACAATCATAGAATCATAGAATCACCAGGTTGGAAGAGACCCACCAGATCACCAAATCCAATTATTCATATCAAACACTAAACCATGCCCCTCAGCACCTCATCCACCCGTGCCTTAAACACCTCCAGGGAAGGTGACTCAACCACCTCCCTGGACAGCCTGTTCCAGTGCCCAATGACACTTTCTGTGAAAAATTTCTTCCTAATGTTCCTAAACCCCCTCCGGTGGAGCTTGAGGCCATTCCCTCTTGTCCTGTTCCCTGTCACTTGGGAGAAGAGGCCAGCACCCTCCTCTCNTGGCCATCTAGGCACACTGCTGGTTCATGTTCAATGTTCCTGTAGTCCTCCCAAACGGCCAGTTCCTTTTTCCACCCACCCTCCATAAACTTTCTTTCAGCTGACTTTTCCCAGAAGCTTCTTACTTACCCATACAGACCTCCTGCCTGCTTTCATCAAAATAATAGACTGAAATACATTGTTATACTACATACATGACCAAAACATTAATCTGAAAGTAAAGAGACTGAATGAATTGTACTTGGAAGACCTTTTTTCTTTAGCTGAAGCTTCTGCTGTTTGTTTTTCCTTTCTATCTAGTTTAATGTAAAGATATAATGAATGGCCTTTCTTTCTTTTTTTTTTTTTTTTTTGCCTCCAAAGATGCTTTCTTAAAAATATAACATGAAAACATCTGGTTTCCACTATAGCATTTTTAATGCTGACTTTCTGTAGCTATTTGTTATGTAATACAAAATGCACTGACCCATTCTTTTCATAGTAGTGCAAGCTAGTATTGGTAGCATCCAACAGGTTTGCTTTGGTAGTCTTGGGAGTAAGATGTAGCAATAACAAGCTCAAAATGAATTGTAAATTTACCATATTTTAACTAATGTCCATTTATTTTTGCAATAACATCAAAACAACTAAGCATAATCTTTCCTCATGGAAAGTCTTCCCTCAGATGGTGTATATGTCAATCTAGATATTTATAATATTCTCTTTTCTACATGTAGATGGGTTTTTTGGAAAACATCTAAATCTTTCACAGTGTTTAGAAGGTGTTCTTGTGGGAGGACAGAATAAAAAGAATTGCAGAGCAGTTAAACACTCATATTTAAGAATGTTATCTTTTGTGAATGTGAACATCTGTCCTCAATACTGTTAAGTCCAAATCCTGGAAACAAAACTTTCATTGCTTCTAACTTCTTTTTTTTTTTTTTAGATATTTTAGTTACATGTCAAATTGTGGTTTTTTTCTTCAAAGACACTTGGTTGCCTCAGCCCTACAAATCTGAAAAAAAAGTGAGCTAGAGCTTTGGAATAATATGATGGCTGACACATTAGAACTGTCTTGTGGCTGACCCTTGACATTGGGTTTGAAGCCCTCAAGTCTGCGTATTATCATCATTCTCAACAAAGCACTTGTGCTAGATCTTATTTTTTCTAATATAAACATATGCCAGTAAGTATACGTTGAAAACATGAAAAGATCAAGAATCTTACCAAATCAAAATACGACACTGAATGGATTATTTTGTCATGGCAAGAGAAGAAGAGGGAGAATGACCCTCACAGACAATACTGAGCTCAGTGCTCTAGAATGTACCTCCTTGAAATTAAAAAAGCACTACAATAGTAAAACATACATGGAAGAATGTGATTTCACTGAGTGTTTCATTGAAGCAATCATTTGGTTGATCAGTACCTTGTTTCAGATATGAAACGATCTAGTAAACTTTGCTAGGTATTGAGGTCATTCAAAGAAATTAATTTTGTTCCTGAAAAATATTGTTGTATCTTCTGCTTTCAGTAGCAAAACGTGTACTGATAAATAACCTGTAAATCAGATTTTGCACAATGTCTATCATGTCTGTAAATTTCCTAATCTAGTTATACATACTACCACATTTTAGTACTCATGAACATACCCTCTATTGTCTCCAGCAGGATCGAAATAATTGATACTTATCTGGTACTACCTTATTTTGAAGGAAATCTTGTAGGAAATTGCTTGAATAAACTTCTTTTCCTTCTTTGGCTCCAGAAGAAGAAATTTAAGCTGTGTCTTAATATTATTAGTATTTTTTCTTTTTACCCCTCCCCTTTCCTTTCCTTTCCTTCTCTTTCCTTTCTTTTCTTTTCTTTTCTTTTCTTTTCTTTTCTTTTCTTTTCTTTTCTTTTCTTTTCTTTTCTTTTCTTTTCTTTTCTTTTCTTTTCTTTTCTTTTCTTTTCTTTTCTTTTCTTTTCTTTTCTTTTCTTTTCTTTTCTTTTCTTTTCTTTTCTTTTCTTTTCTTTTCTTTTCTTTTCTTTTTTTTTCTTTTCCTTTCCTTTCTTTTCTTTTCCTTCCTTTTCCTTCCTTCCTTGTTTCCTCTTCTTTCTTTCCTTGTTTGCTGTCTTGTTCTTTCTTTTTTTTTTCTTGATTATTAAAACTTCAGAGCAACCATTATGTTTTATACTATAAATAGCAAAACAAGCAAAAGAAAAGTCTCTAGTAGAAATTTGCTTTTCTACTAACTTAGTCTGTGAAGCTTGTAAAGTTATTTAAACCAAAAATCTGTTCCTAGTTTTTGGAGAAAATGTTAGAATGACTTCTGGTAATCAAAGTCTTTTGAAGAGTTCCATTTATTAGGATTGTTTATTAGGACTGTCAGAGCCCTGGTCCCATTATGTGACCTGTTAGTGCGACCCAATGACCTTCATGTACAGCCTTATTAAACTTGAAAAGTCTCTGCATTTGAGTTCAATGGAGTTTTAGTAAATGTGTAGAAGTCTGAGGGTCAAACCCTGTACTCATCCTAACAACATCTAGGAGAATTATTTAATCACATTTGGCTCTGCTTACCTGGGAACTGAGGAAGTAACTGCAATCTACAACTGACTAATACATGGAATCAAGAAAAAAGTTAGAGCAAAAAATTCACAAATGTTTTGAAAGAAGGAAGGAGCAGCTGGAGGAAGAGATTCAGAACAACAAAATAAACTGATTTGGAAAGAGAAGTTAATATTATCCCTCTTACAGAACACAAAATTTAAAACAATTCTGTTGGGAATCAATAGAATGTGTATTTGTCATGTTGAATTATTTTATTTCAGTAATATCAAACAATCAGATAAAGAGATGGGAAAGCTTAAATTGTTCAGCAATTTCCCATTGACACTTTTCCCTTCCAGCACTTTGATTTCACTGAAATTACACTTCTCATAGAAAATGTGCTGTCCCTCTCCCCTTACTTTGTTGTTGGGGTGGGCTGACCCTGGCTAGATGCCAGGTGCCCAGCAAAGCCACACAATCACTTCCCTCCTCAGCTGGATAGGGGAGAGAAAATGCAACAAAGTGCTCATGGGTCAAGATGAGGAGAGAGAGATCATTCAGTTATTGTCATGAGTAACAGACTCCACTTGGGGAAATTAGTTTAAGTTCTTACCAATCAAATCAGAGTAGGATAATGAGAAATAAAACAAAATCTTAACACTTTCTCAACAACCCTCCCTTCTTCACAGGCTTAGCTTTACTTCCAATATTCTCTACCTCCTCCTGGCCAGCACCACAGGCAGACAGGAAATAAGGGTTGTGGTCTGTTTATCACATCACTTCTGCTGCCCTTTCCTCTGCAGGTGAAGGAATCCACATATTCTTCCCCAGCTCCTGGGTAGGTCCCATAGTCTCATTCCACCCTTCTCTGGCTGCAATTGCTGTTGCACAGAGGTCTTTTCCCACTTCATAAAGGTGTTACAGCAGAGGCACCACCAACATCAGTGAGTGGCTGAGCCTTGGCCGTCTGCTGGACCTGTGTTACACCATGTCAAAAAACAGGCATCAAGCACTGAATTTCTGCATCATTATCTAACCCCAAAGCTGTGGATAAATGATGCTTAGAGCCTGACACTAGCACTGGTAGAAATGCAACTACTTTACCATAAGCCACAATTTCCTATGACTTTCTATAACTCATTAAGCCAGCTTGCCGTTAATTGTCGGAAAAGGCCTGGGGTACTTTGCGGCAGCAACAATACCAGCCCAGATGCAAAACCAGAGCTCAGACTCACTAGCAGTATCATGTGTTTCAAAGGTAAGGGCTACATGGAGAGGATTTTTCTCTAGGAAATTGTTCAATAGACCTAAGCGTGATGAAATGAAAGCAGAAAAGCTGTGCATGAGTTTTGCACGTTAAAAGTTGTGCCTATGGAGTGCCAGCTGCTGCTGAGCCAGAACACCTCTCTGTTATCTTATATCGTGGTCTGTGGCTCACAGACCACAAGGAAGCCTTATGCTCTTTGCATGACAGGCCAGAAGTGCAAAACAATCTAAGGTTTTGTCGAAATACTCTGCGTTAAGCCTACTGACCAGGCTTGAAAAAAAAAAAATCACAAAAACTATAAGTAATATCTGTGGGAAAGTACCAGAATTTGAAGTTTTGCTGGAGCTTTCCAACAGCTAAGAGCATCATTATTCATAAATCATTGGAATTACTTAAAGTGAAAGTCAAAAAGATGAAAACTCATTATAGAAAATGAACAGCCATTTTCCACTGTTTCTGCAGCAGAACCTTGATATCTATTTACATACCATTTCTAATATTAATATCACTGTAGTAAAATAAATCACTTGCCACACTTTTACATTTTTAATTACATTTTACTGCACTTGTTCTTTTGTTTACAGTTAGCCAATGAAATATTTATTGTATCTTATATATAGGATGGGGTTTCAGTTTTTTAATCAGATTTTCTGCATAATCTTCTGCCCCACCTTTCTTTACTGTCTTTTTTATGACTCTAAACACCACAGCATGTTGTTTCATAGAAAATCTCATTATTTTTTAACGCATGACTGTTTATTAATGTATTGCGTATATAACACACTATGCATTTCTTTGCATTGATGAATACATTTTCATCCACTTGAGAATAAGAATTCCCCTAAGGGCCAGTCTCACATTTCTCTGGCTATACTGACAAAAGAATATGCTTCTGATGTTTTCCTATTTTTTTGTGGTAGTTTTTTTTGGTGGCTTTTTTTGTTTGTGATTTTTTTTTTAAGAGACACAATGAGGTCTACTCTGCTTTGAGAACACAGATCATTATTCATTTTCTGAATGTAGACCTGCATGTGCTGTGACAGATATTACTACACAAGGTACCCATATCTCAGCTGTATTTTAATAAAGATGCTCTGAACTGTTCCTTCTTTCCGTGAAAGAAGTAAATTGCTCTCACATCACTGTTTTGCTACCACTGGTATTTTGCAGTGGCAAGTAAGCACCTTTTCGGCATAACAACTAAATATATTAAAGTAAAAAGCTGTTTTGAACCTTATACCTTAAGAACATAGGCCTTAGAAAAATCCCACCAAACTCAACATGGAGGCATCATATGAATTCATGATATGAGAACTGGGTGGAAGACATGAGTTTGTGCGAAAAAAATGCAGTTAGTAATTTTCTGCATTCACAATAACATGCACTGAGTACCGTTATTGAAGAGCATTTTTGTACCTCAGTGAATTTAATCAGAATTAAGAAATTTAATCTTGATGTCTTATTTGCATATTTGGACTTGGGGTTTTTTTCCCCTCTTATTTCATTCTTTGCTTGTGATAAAACATGAGCTGACTGTAATTTAACTGTATGTTATTTACGAAATTTCTGCAGATAATTCCTACTTCTTTTAATTATCAGAGAGCAGATTTTTGTGAATATTTAATAGCTAAAAATTCAAGTCTTTTAACTGTGATCTGCAGCAATTTTTCTCCCTCAGTGATTCAAGAACAGATAGCTCTGCATCTTGTGGAACTTTTGAACAGTACCTAGTGATTCAAGAGGTCAACAGTCACTGTATACTATTCAGAAATTCATACTTAGGGCTGGTGAGCAATAACAAGGACCAAAAGAAAGACAGTAGTTCTACAGGCTTTTTTGCCTCTATGACTGAAAATGTCTTTAATTTTCAGAGCACAAATCTACAGTGTAAATGAATAATAACATTTCCCCCTTGCTACATTTAGAACTCTCATAACCACATGGTGGGATAATATAGCACAAAGTCTATTCTGTTATTTTGAGTTCGCTGTGAAGGGTGAGGAAAATGCTTCCCCATTACTGTTAATAAACCAATACACATGTCTACATAATTTTTTAATCTTCTAATGCACTTAGATGACTCCAAAGTAGATATATCCAAGACATTATTGTGTTCTGGATCTCTGTAACTGCTCTGCATGTAGCCTTTATGGTCTATTGGGTAAATAATACATTTTTTAAATTATGCAAATACTTATGTAAGACAGAATTCCTAAGGTTTCCATAGGAGTGGTTATACTGAGTAAATAACATGCAAATTTAAAATTGTCCTCTTTCAAATTTATGCATATTGTATTATACGCTTGTGTTTGTGGGAGAGGTTATCGAAAAGCTGCTCTGTTCTTGATAAATTCTT
>WAAB01004782.1:156659-171042 GCA_013389865.1 Piaya cayana
TTCTTGTAACCTGTACCAGGAGAATTGTTGAATGCAGCACACGGGTACCACAGATCCATGAGGCTGCTACTTTTTCTTTCCTTTCCTTTTTTTATACAATTTTGTTGTTTACAATTTATCAGCATGGTGTTATTTTCCATTTATTATCAGGACATTTTCTTCTAAGCCAGGATTTACTGTGGCTAATAACTGATTTATTGAAACTTCTCTGGGATAGGCATTTTATCAGGATGATTAACTAACAAATGAGAAATTACACACTGTTAACATCCAGCTTGCTAAGGATTTGTAAAAATTATTGTTGAGTAAGTAAACATTAACAGCAACCACGTCTATGTGTCCAAAATAATATTTGAGGAAAATTTATCTGGAATATATATACATTGTGACATAACCTATGTTCTTAGGATGAACACTATTGCTTAGAACAGGATCTGAAAATTAGTTTTATATGATTTAAGGCACTTATCAGCAACAGACAGAAGTACAGAAACTATGAAGATGGGCAAGTTTGAGAGTTTCCAGAATGAAGAATCTGGGATCAACCTTCCTCTTTCTTGTCAAAAGCCCAGATATTTCAGGGACTGTAACTTGTGCATGTGTTTCTTTATTTAAATTTCTAATTTGCACAGATTATCTTTTAGTTATAGGCTTAGTCTGATTTCACAATTATTCTGTATGAACATTTCCTATTGAATTTAATCAGAGTGTAGATGATTGGTCAATACAAGGATAGGGATTATTAGTCACTATTACACATAAACACACAGACACGTTTGCCCGTGCAAATAATTGGATATATCCAAATAACTAGTGAGGTTGAAAATTATTGCCATTTGTTTAGTATGAATGTCATGGTATTAATGTGCATTGTTCCAAACAATTGTTTCAAAGACATAACAAAACCTTGCTCTAAGACAAACTGAAAGGCTTGAGCAGGTAGCTATACAATAGACTACAGGACAAAAAAGCTTGTTGTCTTCACCATGACAACACCTAAAGAATAGATAGGTTCTTAGACATTTTTCAAGGAGGAGAGAAAGCAAACTTTGCATACCTATAGTGAAGATCTGGTGCATACTTTCATGCCAGTAATAATCATAGTGAAATAGGAGACTTTCAAGAAAAGTATCATGATTATGGATACATGGTGAACAACATGAAAACACTGTCCCCCTCCAAGGCAATCTCACAAAATGGTAACAAATCGTGACTACACCATCTGTAAACTGTGATGGATGGATCTGACATGGCTAAGTAGATACAGAAAAAATATTGTCATTTCATTAGTTGTGTGATCTACATTTCTGCCTCTTCAATGTGTCTAAAGCAGAACAAGACTTGATCTGAGCCTAGATATTGAATCCCTCTTTACTTAGCATAAAAATCCACAATCTAAGCACAGCTGACTTTAGACAGATGCAGTAAGTGCAATTAAAATTAATTACCTGAGGNGTTTTTTTCAGATAATTTAGCTTCTAAAACATCCTTTTTCCTTCTAGATGTATTTATGTATTTCAGACAGTTGATTTATGACTTAAACCTGTATTTAACTCAATATTTTAAATGCTTGAAGTTTAAGAAATATATAACATCATCTTCTCATGTGAAAGTATAATAATGAGTCCAGTATTTTAATGTGGTTCTCTCATTAATTTATACATCCCAGGGAATTTTTGAATGGATGAATGTCATGTATAATGGCTCATGCTGGAAAGCCTTGCTAACTGCCATTTTGCAAAAGTAGCTGGAGTAGCGTTTACACTAATATTGTCTGCTCCCTTTTTTTGTAAAATATTGGGGAATTATTTTCATCAGCTTAAAGAGGCTAAAAAAGAACTTTTGCATGTATTTGATTTTGATTCTTCCTCTGCATTCTGCAGGACTGGTTCATTATGGTAAGGTTACTTATGTTTTATCAAAACAGAGCTGCAGTCCTTCAGTGCGTGTGCCCCATTCCTGACTTTATTATAAGGATATTTTCTCAATTACTATTCAGTATTTTTCTTTCCCACTGTCAGTCTGTTGGCTCTGATTTGAGTAATCTCTTTCCTTTGTTCATAGTATCTCATTGTCATTTAAGGCCTGTTATTCTCTGCTTCTTGTACTTTCACTTTTCTAAGCAAGTTTCTTCAAATTCCTCTAGCACTGGCAGTAGCAACCTGTCCATAAACTTTTTGTCTCTGAAGCAAAGCAGGGTTGGTGAAGATATGGGTTGAGTAAAACCAAAACCTTCTTATGAACATGTATGTGGTAATCAGTAGAGGAATGGTAGCATCACACTACCCTAAAATTATTTTCTCTCGTTCAGCTTCCCCCTTGTAGGCTCTTCTTTCTTGTAACCTGTACCAGGAGAATTCTTGAATGCAGCACACGGGTGCTGCACACCACAGATCCATGAGGCTGCTACTTTTTCTTTCCTTTCCTTTTTTTATACAATTTTGTTTACAGTTTATCAGCATGGTGTTATTTTTCATTTATTATCAGGACATTTTCTTCTAAGCCAGGATTTACTGTGGCTAATAACTGATTTATTGAAACTTCTCTGGGATAGGCATTTTATCAGGATGATTAACTAACAAATGAGAAATTACACACTGTTAACATCCAGCTTGCTAAGGATTTGTAAAAATTATTGTTGAGTAAGTAAACATTAACAGCAACCACGTCTATGTGTCCAAAATAATATTTGAGGAAAATTTATCTGGAATATATATACATTGTGACATAACCTATGTTCTTAGGATGAACACTATTGCTTAGAACAGGATCTGAAAATTAGTTTTATATGATTTAAGGCACTTATCAGCAACAGACAGAAGTACAGAAACTATGAAGATGGGCAAGTTTGAGAGTTTCCAGAATGAAGAATCTGGGATCAACCTTCCTCTTTCTTGTCAAAAGCCCAGATATTTCAGGGACTGTAACTTGTGCATGTGTTTCTTTATTTAAATTTCTAATTTGCACAGATTATCTTTTAGTTATAGGCTTAGTCTGATTTCACAATTATTCTGTATGAACATTTCCTATTGAATTTAATCAGAGTGTAGATGATTGGTCAATACAAGGATAGGGATTATTAGTCACTATTACACATAAACACACAGACACGTTTGCCCGTGCAAATAATTGGATATATCCAAATAACTAGTGCGGTTGAAAATTATTGCCATTTGTTTAGTATGAATGTCATGGTATTAATGTGCATTGTTCCAAACAATTGTTTCAAGCACATAACAAAACCTTGCTCTAAGACAAACTGAAAGGCTTGAGTAGGTAGCTATACAATAGACTACAGGACAAAAAAGCTTGTTGTCTTCACCATGACAACACCTAAAGAATAGATAGGTTCTTAGACATTTTTCAAGGAGGAGAGAAAGCAAACTTTGCATACCTATAGTGAAGATCTGGTGCATACTTTCATGCCAGTAATAATCATAGTGAAATAGGAGACTTTCAAGAAAAGTATCATGATTATGGATACATGGTGAACAACATGAAAACACTGTCCCCCTCCAAGGCAATCTCACAAAATGGTAACAAATCGTGACTACACCATCTGTAAACTGTGATGGATGGATCTGACATGGCTAAGTAGATACAGAAAAAATATTGTCATTTCATTAGTTGTGTGATCTACATTTCTGCCTCTTCAATGTGTCTAAAGCAGAACAAGACTTGATCTGAGCCTAGATATTGAATCCCTCTTTACTTAGCATAAAAATCCACAATCTAAGCACAGCTGACTTTAGACAGATGCAGTAAGTGCAATTAAAATTAATTACCTGAGGCCTTATAATCCAGAAGTCCCCTGGATTTGACTGAGTTTCCATCTTGGCAAACCACTAATGTTATATGTAAGCTCATGAACCCAGACTATCTTCACAGGTAGAAGAGAGAGACAAGTTGGTCTAAAACCGGTCCTGAGTATATTTTCCCATGGCCCAGCTGACTCGTTGAGACATTATTTCATCTAATTAATCTATTTTATGCTATTTTTCCTTTCAAAAGGCTGCTTGCTCTGATTTACCAGTGACAAAACAAGCATATCTGGGGCAAAAGAGTTGCGATGTGGTCCTTGAAGACTAGAACCGCCTACAATTTCTTCATGATTCTTCTCATAGTTTTTTTTCTGTACATCTAATATTGTTGACATACCAACACTAAACTTGCCCTATATGCTGGCCTGATCTTGCTTATGGAGCCTGATCTGGTAGGCATACTCAAAGTAGTTTTTCCTAGAGATGAAATAAAGGATTTATTTGAGAAAATGAAGCTCTGGATTCTGATTTCTGCTCTTATTATTTTCTGTCTCTTTGTTATACATTACTTATAACTACAGAGGTAGGAAAAACTGGCCTATGATATCCCTTCTGGCACTCAGTTGGCTCAGAAATGACTGTTCTACACAAAAGAGAAGTTTCAGTAGGATATGTGGAGAAACTTTGATTACTTTTACCTCTATTTAATACTTTAACAGTCTCTAGTACAGCCTTTCAGTGGGACACCTGGGTTCAGATCCTTTGAGACAGAGGAGGAAACTGACTGCCTATCTCCTACATCCTGTATGAGAGCTCTAACCATGAGTTGGCAGGCAATCTCAGTTACTCTTTTCTACCTGAAGGAGCTGATGTAGACATTAGATTTCAGAAAAAAAATACAGGCAGCATCAATTATGTTCTTGAGCAGCCAAGGACTCCCTATCACTGGTTTAGACAGAGTACTCCTTTTTGAGAATATATCAGGATCTAGTGTACAGATTCTGGATCATTGGGTTCTGCTATTAATCAAAGCAACAAAAATTTAGGGACCTGGACATTCAATATCTACATTTCTGTAGCTTTGAAATCTCATAAACATTCTTTTCCACGCCTAGTGAGACTAAAAGCTAGTCATAGTGGTTGCTTGCAATCATAGCCTCAAGACTACCACAAGTTCTGTGAACCTGGGAAGGAAATATTGCCATTCACACACTTGACTTAGTTCAAAAGCTGAAAATCCCTTCCTCCCTACTCTCTTTCCTCCCTGACTTCAACCCCACTTGCCTTTCTTTCTTGCTTATTTTATTACTTTTAATTTTGTTTTCAGTGGGGAAGCAGTACATTTCAGGAAAAAAATACCCAAAACCAAACCCAACCAATTTTATTTATCATAACTAAGGAGCTTTCCCAACAGATATGATACGTTTGAAGAACGTGAGTAGCACTCACATTGATGAAATACAGCTTCTTTTTACTCTTGGCCTTCCCCAAAAGAAGTGTGGCCATCAGGTCAAGGGAGGAGGTTCTACCCCTCTATTCCTCTCTTCTGAGACCTCATCTGGACTTTTGTGTCCAGTTCTGGAATCCTCAACATAAGAAGGATATAGAAATAATGGAATGGGTCCAGAGGAGGGCTACAAGGATGGTTAGAGGGCTGGACCACCTTCCATATGAGGACAGGCTGAGAGAGTTGGAGTTGTTCAGCCTGGAGAAGGCTCCAAGTAGACCTTTTAGCGACCTTCCAGTACTTTAATGGGGGCCTACAAGAAAGCTGAGGAGGTACTGTTTAAAAAGGCTTGTAGTGATAGGACTGGAGCAGTGGGTATAAACTGGAGACGGGCAGATTTAGTCTTGACATTAGGAAGAATTTCTTCACCATGAGAGTGGTGAGGCATTGGAAAATGTTGCCCAGGGAAGCTGTGGATGCTCCATCCCTGGAAGTGTTCAAGGCCAGGTTGGATGGGGACTTGTGCAGCCTGGTCTGGTGGGAGGTGCCCCTGTCCATCACTGGGAGGTTGAAACTAGATGATCTTTAAAGTCCTTCCAACCCGAACTATTGAACTATTCTATAATGTCTTGAGGTGTTATTATCAAAATTATTCTATCATATACTTTTTCTTAACTTAAATTGCATGTGGTACCATTTGTTAGTGAGGATCATGGTCCCACTGCAGTCAAGGCAAGAATTCTGATCCCATTAGATGTACTTATGTGAATTCCCTCCAAAAAGAGAAAATATTTGATTCTTTTTTAGGAAAACTTATTTATCTTTTAAAAGAGTTTTAGAGTACAAATAAATAAAAATAAATATTCCATGTAAAAGAGGGAGTTCCATATGCTCAATATATACTATATTTGCAATAGCATAAGAACACATTTATGTATAATACGTTATCTTTATCATCAAAGGTATATGAAAGGAAGACAGATCAGTTGCCTATGCTTCTAACTTTCATTTTGTTGTGTTCAGGGTATCCATATAAGAAATAAGTAGAACAGGCTTGGAAAATTTAAGTTTTGTTTTAGGAAGAACAATACTCACTAGATTTTAGTGTTGTTAATTTTTTGAGTGATTATAAATTTTGCAATAGTGAAACTGTATTTAAGGATAAGATAAAAGTTCTTTGCTGTTATTTTCCATGATAATTAATTCCTCAGAGTTTAAATCTCAAATTTCTTGTGCTTTCTTTCAATTTCTCACTAGAATAACTTAAAACCTGATCCAAAGCTCTTCTGAAGTTCATTTTTCTAAAAAGTTCAATGTCTACTTTCCTTTCAAAATCCTGAGGAAATAAAATGTGTATTACTATAGAGAGGTGAGCAGAAAAATGAGGATAGTAAGAAAAAAAAATACAATAATTTTAATTCAATAAATAGTACACTTTGATACCTGTAGTCTTCAGACTGGTAATTAGAAAATACTATGGACTGTGCTTCAAGTGTCTTAACTTGATTTGCAGGTGGATAATTAGAGACAAATTTATTTCTGAATATCAATACTCATCTCCAGAGTTCAAATTGCAGCCCTCAATTCTGAAATGTGAAGTAATACCAAAAATCAAGTTTTGCATGTATGACATGTGGGAAATGTCCAAATTCCTTCCACAGACCAAGAGGAAAATATTTAGCCTGCTTCACCGGCTAGCAAAAGGATCATGTTTTCTCACCGAGAAGCAGAAGGTTTTTCTGTTAGCTGCTCAGGCTACACCCAAATACTGAGTTACACTAAGCACAAGCAAAATAGTAAGCCTTACTATATAAGCATTGAATGTGTATGGCACACTGTAAGGCACGATAAGAAAAATTTTGAACTGTTCTGAGTACTAAACAGTTTTCGGTTAGAGTCTAAGGTAGGTACATACCCACCTACTCAAGATTCACCATTTTGAGTGGCATTATCTATCTGGAGAGGTACCATGTGACGTGTCATCCATCTGAAAAGTAACAACTCCCAGTGCATCATCCCTATTTCACTGAACCTGCAACACTGTTACAAAAAGACCAATTTCAAATATTAAAAAAGAGAGCCGTTTGTAATTTTTTTCACATCTACTAAATACTCAAATCCTAACTTGTTATGATATCCACTGATTCTGAGATTTGGCTGCCTGTGTTTGGAAGTGTTTATATTCCCATATGATAACTTTCAAGCCTGCCTTAGAGACTCTCCACCAGTCCCCAAACACACTGAGGTCTATCCAATACACTGGCACTCTTCGACACACACTGTGATGTTACTTTTTGAATCTTTAATGATGTGTAAGGACCTACAAATATGCTGCTGTTTGAGCTGAATGTATGGAAAAACTACTGTTATCTACTGCACTTTGGCATTATTACATTGTTCCATGTGTTATTTCTTGTTCTGAAATAATCCCTTCTCAAAATTTAAAGTACAAAATGCAAAGTGCTTTGTTATCAATGATATATGCTAAAATAACAGGTGGGGAGATGTGAGGAAATTCTATCATCATTATCTTTATGTTGTAAATGACTCTCTTGACAAAACCTCTTCATTTGATGCAAAACTGAAAATGCACAGCCTGTGCAAACTGTAAGGATTTTACAGGTTGAAAAAACTCACAAAACACTGAAGAGTATTTTATGTTATGTACATTCAGGCTTGTTTGTGTAGTTCTAGACAAACAGTAAAAGAAAAAAAATCCTTTATAAAATTTCTTTGACCCTGCTTTTTGCCTTCTGAGTGGTCATGGTTGATTGAAAAATCAATGAAGTGCTGTGAGAATTGCACCTCACTGTTGCAGAAAAGCCACACAAAAATCCAACTTTTCACATGAGATGAAGATTGCCTTTGGTTCATTTACTCCCTTAAGACACATTAAAATCAAATCTATCACCCTATTTGGCCATCTGTCAATTCTCACTAGACAGTAAATGAGTCGACTTTGTTCCTTGATCACCAGAATTGGAGGATGTTTTGTTGTTATAATAAATGGTTGTAGGCCTCAGAGACAGAAATAAATCAATGCGATTTATAAAGTTAGGGTGAAAATGTTAGGTGCAGTTTCCTAAACTACAGAGAATTATGTACAAATGACTTGCAATAAATAAAGCACATCTTTAACAACTTACAAAAGTAAATGATGAAGATTAAAGAAATTAATGTGCAGTCCTTTACTTTAGAACTTTTTTAAAAAGAGTAAACACAAGAATAAGTTGAACTTCAAAGATGCAGCTATCTATACATTTCATTTTAAATAGTTCAGGAAATGAATCAGAGAGTACATTTCTTTCTCCTTTTAACCAAAACTTAGGTTTTCAAGAACAAAATGCACTAATAACCAAAAGCACATTTTTCACTACTTGCTCCATAATTGTTCTGCTATTTATCTCAGGAAGAATTATTTTCTACAACAGAGTAAGAATTTCACTAGCAATTTAACTTTTGAGAAGTAGCTTATGTTGAACTGAAGAGGAGTGCTTCTGGAAAATAGCACATGTGTTGGGCTGGTTCTCCAGGAGTCCAGGTGCTCCAGTCATTAAAAGCCTGGTCTTGAGCTCTAATTAACATAGCATCTTTTGCCATACCATCATTTTCATGCTCTTCTTTGCTGGTTGGCAGCAGTCTTGTGAAACTGAACTATCTTGTAGGTAATTAGCTCCAAAATAAAAAGTATGAAAATACAGAGACTACACATCTGGCAACAGCCATTAACAAAGCCATCAATTCCGTATCCCAGCAGACTACATTAGTACAAGAAAGTTATTTTCAGGAGAATAAACCATCAGTTCCTAAATTGTGGTCTGTAGTCACAAATGGTCCCCACTGGGTTGCAGAACAATATCACCTTTGTATAGATTTAAATTAAAAATACAATGGCAAGCATGCATAGTTAAAAGATTTTGAGAATCGCTGAAAACCATCAAAGGCACAGGTTCAAAACTAACTGCTGCAATGGCAGGTGCAGATTTTTTTCTTTAATATGTGAATTTTCAGTTAAAAAGTAGAAGTATAAAAATTTAGTAATACATGTGAATAAGTACTTTCATGTAATTGCTTCTTTCTCTTTCTTGTAAGTGAAGGTTTAGGAATTGCATTGGATCAAGTACTCAGTTTTACAAATGTAGTTCTGAGTGAAGTGGTTTTGGCAGTACAGATTTTTAATGTTGCTGACTGTACAGACACTGCTGAATCCAATGGTGTCTTATGCTAGAGGTAAATTAACTTGTATTGTGTATACTTCTCTCATGAAGACATTCATGTGTAAGCACTGACTCCAGATACTTTCTGCAGAAGTTGCAGGGATTGAAGTGTAATATAGAAGTATATTAGTTCCAGCTTTAGAACTAATTAACATGTTTGCTCCAATCTAGCTGAGATAGCCAGAGATCAGCAGAGTCAGCTTTTCAAAGTATTTAACTCTTCTTGGAAAGATTTCACACATAATAGTAAGTTCCAGGTGGTCAGACAGTGGCTAGCCAGCCACCCATATGCAAGTTAGCAAGTTAATAGCAAGCTATGATTTAAGTACACATCTATACTACGCAGTTAGTCTCATTTGAATGGCATTTCCAGTCCAGCCCAAGTTTACATACACAGAGGAACTTCTATAGGTGTTTAGAGTTGTTTTAAGCATGTTTTTATTCTCACATAGCTGAATTACATTATAATCTTGACAGTGATGATCCTCACAGTAAAATATAATACTACTAGAGTCCTGGTAGTCTCTGAAAGGAATTTCTGTTTTCTCATGACAGAGGAACAGCTTTGCAGCAGTGACATTATTGACAAGAAATTCTTGAGTATCTCTGCATAAGGAGATGAGAACCATGTCTCCAGACATACATGAGTAAATGCAAAAAGAAGGTGTGCACAGCAATGCAGGTTGAACTCATTTGGAAACAATGTTCCTTAGAAAAGGTGCTGATTACTTGATCTAGTCAGGTGGTTCGTAACTAGCTTTCAGAATGAGATTTTAAAATGAAAGGTAGCACTAACCTTCGGCGAAAACCATTTTTTACATATTTACATCACCCTATTTTTCAGTATGTTCGCATGTAGTAAAAAGAGTCCTTGTAACTAAAAAGCAGAAATGTGACATCTAAGTTATAAAACAATAGCACAACTCTTGTTTAGGAATGATGAAACTTGCACTGCTTGCCAGCCTGTCATCATGCCATCATATTACTTAAACTGTTTCTTTTATTCTTTGGAGATATATTTTCNCCAGAAATAGCTTTTGTTCAGAGTGCTCACAAGTGTTTTATTGACAGGAGTTCCACCAAAAGCAAGACGGATGAAAAAAATAATAAAGCAATGACTTTATTTCATAAAACTAACAGCCATTTTTCTTCTTGCACTCAAGCTCAGATTTTTAACATGATCAGTCTTCCCATTAGTTTAGCACAGAGGTGGCTATTTTTTCTGTTGTGCTGTGTCAGCTAGAATAGAGCAGGGCAGAAGTTGTGACTTTATCACTGAACCTATTTTTGCTGTCTATCCAGACTTGGTAAAGCTTTCAGTGTTTGGAGATTTTTATCTTTGTTTTTTTGGTGCAACAAGGACAGCTGGAAGCAGAAAAAGTCATTTCTCTGACGACTCCTCTCCATTTATTTATTGTTGTTCTTCTTTGCAATGAAGCCCCATTACACCACGAAAACAGTTGCAAATCAGAGTCCCTGTTTGCCCCTAACATTTCCCTTAAGTCTTTCTTTCGTTGCTGATTTCTTTTTCTATTGGTTTTACTTTCTGCACAGAGTCTAAAATTTATTGTTTCACAAGCTAGAAGAATCTGTACTGTGGCACAACTAACTTGTCTCATTGTGAGAAAGCAATGTGTTGCTCATGAGAACTTATTTTTAAAGGCATTAATGTCATAGAACAACCAAGCATTACATTTATAACTGCCATCCCCTGATGACACTTCAGGAAAAAAAGGAAAGAAAGAGAAAATCAAAGTAGTTTAAGTAACCCGGAAAGACACAAAAAGACCCTTTCTTGCAAAACCTGTTGTCTAGCTGAAAGTGATGGGACAGCATTTTTCAGGGCAGCATTAAAAAGCTCAAACTGAAAGCTTAACAAAGCAGCCAGCATTATGTGTAAAAAGGAACTCAAGTGAGAAGCCAAAACATCCAGTTCTGTATTTCATGGTGGGAAACTCCACTTGTTTCAGTACTTGTATTAACTTATTTCTGCGGCTCCAAGCACACACACTTGAAGGAGTGCATTCCAACAGCTGCCCTTAGTATATGTGCACTAAGAAGTATTTTTGTTTAAGCATCAGGTAACTTGGGTACATGAGCATATGGACCTTTAAAATAGGTCTTCATGGGCGAACAGCTGATTATCTTAGAAGATTGTCTATCAGAGCAACGCAAGATGATGAAGTGGAAGCAGGACAGCAGAGCTTTAATTGTTGGTGCAAACAGCATCTAGTCTAAGCAAATACAGTCAGTTGTATATACTCACATGTCTTGACTTAACCTCAGAGGTTTCACCACTCACTCTCATTCATCCAGAAAGACCACTAGAAGCCCCATTGATACTGCATTTATTCTTAGGCTTATATAAACTGACTTACACAATTTTTTCATCCATAGATCTCAATACAGGGAATTCACCTACTACTATTTTAAATGTTTTTTTCTAGCTTATGAGAATGGCAGTTGCAAGAGAAATTGTATGAATTGTGTTGTAGCTTTTCCTTTTGTCAGAGTACATGGTAACTTTTTTACTTGTGCATGCTCTATCACACACAGGCACATTGTAATGCCCACAAAAGCAGGAACCAGAATAAACATAGGAGCACCTCAGTTTACTCAGATTTCCTTAGTAACTTTTGCAACCTATGCATTGTTTGCTTTCATTTTACATATTGAAGAGGGAAAGTGATTTTAAGGTGCCACTTTATTATCAGCAGGCATATATTGCGCAGATTTATATTCCATTAATTTTTTACTGTGAGGGTGGTGAGGCATTGGAACAGGTTGCCCAGGGAATTTGTGGCTGTCCCATCCCTGGAGGTATTCAAGACCAGGTTGGATGAGGCTTTGAGCAACCTGATCTAGTGAGAGATGTCCCTGGCCAAGGCAGAAGATTTGGAACTGGATGATCTTTAAGGTCCCTTCCAACCCAAACTGTTCTATGATTCTGACAGCTATAGATAAGCTGTTTCAGACTGATGTTTCTGTGCCACTTTCTCTTCTTTTGTCAAAATCTCCAGAGATTAGCTATGTTTGTATATGGATACAATATGTTTAGAAAATTCTCACTGTTATATATTGAGTTCAATAACATAGCTGTAGATTTCTCCACTGAAATCTGTTTGAAAAAGAGTTGCTTTAACTTAGACAGAAAATTTCTAAGGTTAATTACCAAATTATGAAAAGGACAAGACAGCTTCAGAGGGATTCTTTATAGTAATTGTGTCACAGAACAACATCTAGTATAATTTGTACATTGATGTGCAGTTTACCACAATACTCTGCTAACAGTGATGTCAGAAACGTACTTCTTCAATAAACCACAAAGGGGCTTCCTCCAGATCCCGAGTGTTGAAACCAGCACTAAATACTGAGTCGTTCTTCCTAGTGGACTCTACCATCTAGTAACTATTTAGTTAAAACTAATTTCTTTATAAAGAGTACTGAAAATAATATAAACCAGCAACATTAAGTTATGATTATGGTAATATATTTAGCTAAGATTGCTTCATGTTGTAGTCACCAAGGCAGCACCGACATTGTGAAAAAAGCAAGTGCCTGTTATAAACTTTCATCTTATAATCTGTCATTTGATGGAAATGGGAAGTAAAAATGAACTGTAGTGACTACTCAAGGCAGTTTGGTGTTCCAATAATATGGTCTCATATTTAATAAAGTTTGGAGCGCTATGAGATTTTGGTATAAGAGATGTTGTCATAAAATTGCTGATTTACACTTGACACAACCACTTGGTTGCATATTGAACATGTAATGCAAAGATGGCTTTACAGAATAAATACTTTCCTAATTCAGCCAAAAATTTGGGTTAGCTGCTGGGATTACCAGTTGGTCAGAGTGAAAACCAAAAAGGAATAAAAACCAAAAAGAATTGAAATGTTCACCACTCTTCTTTCTGGGTTTACAAAGTCATTTTAAAGCTTTATGCCATGTCACATCCATGATGTGAGCATAATGTAGACTGTGTCTAATTTTCGACATGACATCTCTTAACTGAATATGTAAGCAGCTATAGCTTGTCTGACTCTTAAAGCAACTTGAAAACAAATATATTGTTAGCACTCGTCTAGAGGATAATATTGTATTTCAGTCTTAACAGATCTAAAGTAATACCTCTATTCATGTTCAATGAGAAATTTTACCCTTTTACTGAAAATAAAAAATGGACAAAATTTAGATTTATGTGCTTCCAGTTTTTTTATCTTGTATTAATTTCTCTCCTTTTTCATCACTGAAAGCTAGTAAGGAAAACACATCTTCTAACTACTGCTACATAAATTTTATATAACAATGGGATTGACAACTAATATGGGCCTGTTATAGTTCTGTGGGGAGGATGAACCTTGAATGTCTGAAGCAAATTTTATTTTTTTTTCTGTCCACTTTCCTGTAACTTTTGTTGCACAGAACTCTGGCATCAAGAGTTTTATGTTCCTAATACTATTGTTTAAATGTATCGACAACCCTTAAAAATGACAATGCACTGAAATATCATTTCATAGAATCATTGAATCATAGAATCACCAGGTTGGAAGAGACCCACCAGATCACCAAATCCAACTACTCCTATCAAACACTAAACCATGCCCCTCAGCACCTCGTCCAACTGTCCTTTAAACACCCCCAGGGAAGGTGACTCAACCACCTCCCTGGGCAGCCTGTTCCAGTGCCCAACGACCCCTTCTGTGAAAAATTTCCTCCTCATGTTCTTAAACCCCCTCTGGTGGAGCTTGAGGCCATTCCCTCTTGTCCTGTCCCCTGTCACCTGGGAGAAGAGGCCAGCACCCTCCTCTCCACAACCTCCTTTCAGGCAGTTGTAGAGAGCAATAAGGTCTCCCCTCAGCCTCCTCTTCTCCAGGCTAAACAACCCCAGCTCTCTCAACCGTTCCTCATAGGTCCTGTTCTCCAGCCCCTTCACCAGCTTTGTTGCTCTTCTCTGG
>WAAB01004782.1:171144-187187 GCA_013389865.1 Piaya cayana
GGAGACCTTATAACAACCTTCCAGTACTTGAAGGGGCTACAAGAAAGCTGAGGAGGGACTGTTTAAAAAGGTTTGTAGTGGTAGGACAAGGGATAATGGGTATAAACTGTAAAGTGGAGAGGGTCAGATTTAGTCTTGACATAAGGAAGAATTTCTTCACCATGAGAGTGGTGAGGCACTGGCACAGGTTGCCCAGGGAAGCTGTGGAGGCTCCATCCCTGGAGGTGTTTAAGGCCAGGCTGGATGGGCCCTTAGGCAACTTGATCTAGTATGAGGGTGAGGAGTCCTGGCCATCACTGGGAGGTTGGAACTAGATGATCTTTAAGGTCCCTTCCAGCACAAATTATTCTACAAGTCTGTATTTCCAATAAGGGCACTGTCAGTTACAGTTAAGGAAAGACAGTAAGAATTCTTGAAGGATGGAGTCTTCCCTGAGGAGACAGATGGATGAAGTATAAGTCAGAACTTCCTTAGAAGAAAACACTTCCATGTAGTTTCTCTTTGGGCAAAACAGATCTTTTCCCATGGTAAACATTTATATTGTGGAAACTACTTTTTCCATAGGACATTTTGATGAAGAATTTCCACACCCCTTCACCAGGATTAAAGTTTTCACCTGTGTAAAGATGAAGGCCTATGTGAGGAAGAACCATGGTAATAACTTGGAAAACAGACATCCAAGCTGGAAATGGAGTCCCAGCGAAACAGTGCTGTGTGTCATCCAGACACAGACTATTCCATACTGCATCTGCATGCAGTTGTGGTATCTTTCCATTTGAAGAGCCAAACACGAGACAGTCTTCTTTTCCAAGGTGAGATAAGATGATGAGAAAAGGAACAGGCAGCTGTTCTCAGCAGCTGCATAAAACTCAGAAAAAAAAACCCCCAAACCACAACAGAAGCAGCTGAAGATGATAGTAGGGTCCCTGCCGGTGACACCACGGGGTCATTACGGCTTTTCAAGCAGACAGTGCTAAGGGAGTGGTAGCCCTCCTCCCTCTCACACATCAGTGGGGCTGAAGTGGCAGCTTTGATGAGAATCGACTGTGCTGCACACTTGTTAGTGTTTGTGCTTTGCTGCTTGGATACTTTTATTGCTGAAGTGAAGTACTGTATGCTATTAAATTATCATTTCATGCTACTTATGATAATAGGCAGAAGAGCATGGCAGATTATTATTACTTTCATTTATAACTGATTAATGTGTATTGTTGATAGCATGTGTTCCTTTCTTAAGGAGGGTGGAGAGGTGTGAGATTTCAATTTGAAAGATTTTGTTATGTTCTTTTATAGATCTAGAGTCTGTGAAAAGAAAAGCGAGGAAAGCAGAGAAAAGAGGACTGAGTGAAAGGATAAGGATAGCTGTGTTAGACAAGCTGTGATAATGTTGTAATAATAACTGTTTTACGTCTCTACGCATATGGTGCTGAGCAGAATGCATTGAATCCCCTTAACAGTTATGTCTTTATGTGTGCAGTACCCCTACAGTTAATAATCTATTGTACCTGCTTTTCAAGACACCTGGCTATTGAGTGCATTACTAAATAGCGCAACGTGTAGCTATTTAATGAGGTTGAGTAATTCTATTATCTCTTCATACTATTTATTCACCACCTGCATATTTTCCAATTCCTCTACAGATAAGGTTAACAAAATTAATTCTGCCATTTCAGGTTGATAATCCTGTCATCTTAGCATGTGAGACATACATGTGACGGAGATTCGCGGATCCCCATCCTGTGGTTTATATATATATTATACTGTTCTTGAAACAGTCAGAAGAAAGAAAAAGAATGACTACAGAGGCATTATGTTCAATATTATGCAGTATTCAGAATAACCACAAAATGATGTCTTTCCTATCATGAAGAGTGAAATGAGTTTATCTCCTTTTAACCATATGCAAACACAGAACTTGGAGCCCGTTTCCCAGAAGATGAAGGCGGTTGTTTCATGGTAGAAAAGAAAGGGAAAAGCCCAAAGAAAGACCAAGTGATTTGCATAGATGCTTCAGCAATACCACAGTTCCACACTGAATGAACCTGGTAAATGTTGAAACTTAAATGAGACCAAATAAAATGTATACATCCTATATATCCTTTTAAACTTCATTTCACACTTTCTGAACCCTCCCAATACCATTCTTCCCCAACAGCCCATGAAACTCAAAGTTCACAACTGATCTGGTTTTTGTGCACTGCGTGGAAATAACTTTTAACAGATGTCATGCAAAGAACATAAACACACACATACCACTACTACATAAAAACTGCCACAAAGTTATCCTAATATACACACTGAACACAGATCACGGAAGTGAAATACTAAAGGTCTCTTGAGGATGAAAATGAGAATGGCAACCTGATTGCTTGTCTAGATTGGGCATGGAGAGCTCTGCTATCTATTTTGTCACTCAAGGCAACTGAATCTGGTAAACCAGAGCAAGAAAATATGTCAGATAAAATTATAACTTATTGTTGCTGGTATTTTTATGGTGTCTCACTGAAACGGCCTTTTCGCCATCAGATTTCCACAGTGGGTAAAAAGCACTGATTCTTTCAACAATATGTTGTGAATGAATAGAAAAATAGTAAATGATAGGTAATCACAAAAGTGGCAGAGAAAAATTGTGTGTAAAAACCTGTTGTTGCATCTACTGAAATTCAGACTTCTGCTGCTGACTTGCCTTGCTAGCCATAGCTTAAATACAATTTAAGTTAAGTTGGTCATCACACAGATGTGGTACAGTCCCTTATTTTCTTATGCATATGGATTGAGTTTGGGTGCCAACAAAATGCTGTATGTTTTCTTAAGAATTACTTCAGCTTTTGCTCAATAGGATGCAACACCATTATCCCTTGACCTCTGCATACACTGAAGTCTGGTGTAAGGTGGGGAACCCTGATACTTTAGGCTCAAAGGGCAGTGCTGATAGCCTAGAGCCTAAAACCATGCACAACCCCTTACCCTTGCCACCCCTCACACAAACAAAACCCAGCAAGCCTAAAATCCTCTCTCATGACATCAAGCTTATTGGCAATCCCATATAGTTACATGATATTTCTCAAGGATATTTAAAACTCAGGGACACCTAAGCTTTAAAGGTGTCAATGAGAAGTAGCCTTCTGCTTTAGCTGACTGAAAAATGACATTAATTCAGGAAAAGGAATCCTGCAAAACTGATCAACATGAATCCCTCCTTCTCCCCCAAATCTGAGTGTCACTTTCTTGATTTTAGAGTTTCCTCTTTTTTCACTATTCTTTGGATTAAAAAGAGCCACTAGATAAAAAAGGCATCTTTCTCTATCTCTCTCTACCCCCTTCCTTTCTGTCCCTGACTGCAATATTGTCCTTCACAATGTGTGAGTAGCCAAGAACGGGATCCTCTCATTAAAGTATGAGCTGGTCAGTGATGCCCATGGAGGAGGCTGCCAGGCTCAGGCAAAAGGAAAAACTGGGTGGCAAGAATCCTTTGAAGTGTGAGTTTCTATCAGGGAGCATATTCCTAACAGTGAATGAATTACACCAAGCCACCTGGTCCAGATGATCCTAGAACATGTGTTGTTATAAAGCAAGAGAGATAACTGGTATAGTTATATAAATGAATGATGAATCTTCTAGTAGAAGAGAAAATGTGAGGACTTCCTTTTGAAGTACTTGTAGACACTTTGTGTACTAATTCGTAGATCTTGATGTAGTCCTCTTGATAAGAGTTTCAGGCCAGCTCAAATTATAGACATATAGACATAAGCAGTCTTAACTTGGGCATTCTGATACCTGTACAATTACTCAATTTCCAAGAAAACTAATCCAGATGTAGTTAGTTACCTATGCATAATTTTAGGCATTTTATTAATCTTTGTGGACTTGCTGAGTTGTGAATGAATTTAAATTTCGAAGCAAATTGGAGTTAATTTCTAAATCTTAGTCTTTTTCTTGTCTCAGATGCTAACCATCCAGCCATAGCTGTCCTTAGGAAAATAAAGTAGCTACTGTGAAGTACTGAATAAGAGTCTTGACTAGTCCTTGACCAGAAAGATGATGGTGTAAAGTTGAAAAGGAATAACTTCTAGACTGAGTCAGAGATCAGGAGGACTCTTTGAAAAAGCATTTCTCACCATGGTAACTTCAGAAAACTGCACTAAAAGAAGTGCACATGGGTTTGCTTTAAGTTAAAGAGACCCTTACCATGTCTTTCTTGTTTAAATTAAGTGAAAATCTGAGATACGTGCAGCATAAATGAGGGAAGCATATGTCCCTTGCTTAGTAATTTCAAGTGTAATTAGGATAAGAAATTGAGAGTTGTTCAGACCAGAGTACTGTTATGTAATATCAATGCAAAGCAGAAACCTCCCCAGATAACCAGGACCGTTTTTTATGCCTCATCATTCATTTTCCTTCATTTTCCTCTCACACTTCTTAATCATGGTCTTTAAATACATTCAACTTTTCAACACAGGAAATTGCTCTTAATTTAAAAAAAAAAATATTAGAAGTGATGAATCCACACAAAGGAAATATGTGGAAGCTGCTTCTGTTCCTTTTCAATCAAGAAACGATTCAAGCAAGGAAGAAATAGTTATCTTATTGTAAATATGTCTTTTGAATGTTACTATTTTATGCATACACACAAGGGAATACACTCAAAAGCTTTCACAATATATGTTTTTTTCCTGTGAAAACCTAGGGAACTACTCCAGAAGAGCAGTAAAATTACCCTGGGAGATCTCAAAAACCTTTCTCCAAAATGGGCAGAATGAGGACTTTCCTGTAGTTCATGTTACTTCCATTCTGAGCCTTTCTGTAATTTTTTAACCAGAAATACATATACTTGATATTCTAGTGAAAATTTAGTCAGAACTGCTATGTATTTGTGTGTTTTCTGATGAGCACTGTTTGACTTAATAACACTTTTACTTCAGAGATAATCATAGCGTGTACAGGAAAAACATTGCCTTCTCACTTGGGCCATGATAGTTTCTATTTTATTTTTATTATATACTTATAACCAGTGTAAGCAAAATTATGTTAATGCCTCTTGGTGTTGCATACTTACTGATATAGGTCTGTTTCACTAGCATCTTTAATTTCTTGCGTAAGTGCAAGATCATAAGTAGTTCCAAAGAAATCACTAATTTAAATGTTGAATTCAGGCAGGAGCCTTTTATCACCTAAAAGGTTTTTGCACTTTGCTGGATAATCCAAGGTTTAGTAAATTATATGAGTGCATGCTTAGATATCTCTCTTTTGGTCACATTGTGCAAATATGTGCAAAATTCAGTATGTATTTTAGTGACTTGCTGAATTTTGTTCCAAAAAAAGCATATTTGTGCATGGATTTTGACTCAAGACATACCTTTTCTTCTGTCTTCAGATAAAGCTGAATTTATGCTGGTGTGACTAGGCACTTCTAGGGATGTCAGTGCTTTTACTTCAGTGTTCTTCTGCAATTAAGTCAGAATCAACCCCAAATGATTTTTAAGATTCATGTAAGTATATACACATGAATGTGCAAAGAAGCAAACACGTACAGTAGGAGCCCTTTAATGTTCCTAAGACATTTTAATGCCCAGAAATAGGAAGAACATTTGCAGATGTAAAGCAAATTCCCTTTCATTTTTTAAATAAAAAACCGAATCAATTTTATTATTTGAGAATTAAAACCATCCAGAGTATTTTCATGGGAAAACTTGTAAGCTAGTTAAGAGTTAAAAGGTATGGATCACGACCTTTGCAACTTTCCCCAAAGCTGCACAACTACTGATAGGGTGACATGAAAAGCCATTTCTCTTATAATGAGATATCAAGCAGGTCTGTCTTCTTTTAAAACCTGGCATTTAAAAATACATTTACTTCTATTATGTACTGGTCTAACTTACACAGCCTATTTCTTGTGACATATTACCACAGCAGATGTTTCAGACAACCTGCTGGCATAACTGCAAGGATGAACGATGTTTTTTGGTTTTCTTTTTTAATTTTGATGAACTATTGCAAAAGTTTCTATGCCAGTGTTTTAACACAGGTTTATCCAAGGATTTCTCTATGTAAATTGCCTATTATTTTCCCCCTACTGTGCAACTGAGTAGTGTAATATGAAGAAATGGGGAAAAAATGGACACCCTGATGACTTTTTGTCGCAGGACATCTGCTCACCTTACCCAGATCTTTTGCAGCCAATTTGTCTAGGACCATATGGATGAAATCAAATTGTAGAGAACTGGGGTGAGGGGAGAATGCAGGGGAAAAGCAATAGCAAGAAAGGAAGAATAAAAGGAAGAATAAGAAAGATAAGAGTCTGAGAACATACATTTTAAAGAAAAAAACAAACCCACACTCTCACACACATCCACACCAAAAAACTGATTACTTACAGAAAATAAGAAAAAAAAGCTATAGTTCAGTGAATTTTAGTTATTGCGCATCAATTTTGAGGTTAAAACTTCACATTGTTATTAAATAACAAGCTACTTTCTTCCAGGTAGCTATTGCAGTCTCTCTCTACTGCTGTGACCTTTCATATAGCTTAATAACTGGATCTCAAACTGAATCTGTTTAATATTTCATTAAAATGTTTAAAATATAAATACAGAGCATTATGTTACAGAATATCTTTGTACATTTTTACCAAGAGATGGTATATCTCTGTATTCATGAAGAAATGACCTTCAGTATTCGGGAGAAGGTTGTCTCTGTTTTACACTGTCCTATTCCATTTCATTAGGTTTTTTTCATGTGATATAGAAATAAATTCATCTCATCATCTCTAACAAATGTATGATCAATCAAGGAAATGCAAAATCATCTAATGTTTATGTTAGGTTGCTGGTACAAGTAATCACACCTAACGATTTAATAATGCAACAATAAGCTGTGCATATGCTCGAGTATTTTCTTTTGTGTTTCTGATAATTATTTTTACTTGGCTATGGGCTTGATCCTTTGGAGTTATGTGCACTCTTAAATGAAACTGTTTTACACTTCAGTGGCCTAGCCGCAAACTGAAAGCAAAGCATGTCTGTCACTGTTATAGAACCAGAACATGGCTCTGTTCGAGCTGTATAATAGATTTAACATCTACGTAAAAGAACAATCAAGAAATATTTTGACAGAAAAGGAAGGGCTTGAGAGGGAGGAGTAGTGAATAGACCAATACAATGGTCTCAGATTCCCAGGGTAGTCAGGACTGAGTTGTCAGTAGTGCATGAAAAAATGTCACATGATTTGACATTATTTTGAGGGTAATTAAGTAGTGTGAAGACATGTTACATCACTTCGCATTTGCTTTTTTGCTAACACTGATCCAACAGTTACCAACATCCAACAAACCTGCACTAAGCTGCAGTAATGTCTTGATTTTGACTTTGGAAATGAGAAATTCTAAAGTTCTCAAAGGAGAAACTACCTACCAAAGCATGTAGATTTGCTGCATAAACATAGTCTTGCTACTATCAACGTCGCCTGTTACACGGATTGGACAACTGGACAATTTAATATTGAAAGCCTGGCCAATACAATATTGAAAGACTGGCCAATGTAACTGCCAAATGTGCTGTATAATTTAATGAAACTACTGGAAAATTTCCCATAAGCAACTGTGATAGTGGTCTGGCCTACCAGACAAGATGTTTAAGGAGGACTGTTTGCAATTACATAATTTGCTGAGCTGATATTCTGATCCACACTGTAATACTTTGTGAAGAAAAGCAGAAAAATGGACAAAGTGATGTTTCAGGCTTCTCACTTTTGTACTTATTTGCTGTTTTTCAGCCATTTTTCACCAATCTGGTTTTGCACTTATTAAAATCAGCATAAATTGATAGCAGAAGGAAATGTCTCCACTGCAGATCACCTTCTTTACAAAAATGATCAAAGATGGAAGCCTTTTGCAAAAGAAGAAATCCTGTTTCTGTTTTTGCATTCAGGATTCAAGTCTCTTCCGCCTAATACCCCCTTTTTGTTTCAACTTCAGGATCATGACAGCATCTTCATTCACAGACTTTAACAGCAACACCAGCTTAAGCTCTTTCTGCCTACTTTTGTCCCCTGCTTTTCATCTTCTGTTCCTGCATTGCCCCTTCCTTTAAGGGAGCATAGCTAGGAGGCCAAGTGGTGAGTCAATCAAGAAACTGAAACAAGTTAAAAATACTCTGTTATTTTTAACAGCTACAAGTTCTTTGGTCTGGTTCACTCCACAGCCCCACAAATAGTTGCTCTGACACAACTGAGGAGGCATGTAGGGGCAGAAATGAGCAGCTGAAAGTGGGGAGTGAGCTGGGATCTGCTAAGCTGGTGTTAATGCTGATAGAAATGTCCCTTGAAAAAAGGCTACCTTCCCTGCCTGTTTCTGTCTCTCCACCTCCGTTCTTCTGTCCAAAACAGTGGTCAGGAAAAACCCTTCTTCACAGAACAGATGAATTCCTGAGTAACACTTCATTTGCCTTCAGTTTTCGGCAGTAACATCTACTTTTATGAAAAACCTTGAAGACAATCAAATAACAATTAGAAACATGTCAGGTCTGTCTTTGATTTATAGCTTAGTTTAATATAATTTTGCAAAATAGATGCAATAGCGGGGAAAAAGGCAGGTTCATTTTTTTATACTGCAAACATAGGTTTAGATGAGTATATAGTTAATAGGTTTGGCAGAGTGTGATATAAGAAAATACTGTTTTTCTAATAACAAATAAGTTCCCTTAACCAAATAGGATATCTTATACACGCTATACATGATTAAACGAGAAAATATGGAATACGATCCAAACAAGGGATGCCTGCTAGTAAAAGGAACAAACAGGAGAATATCACAAGTAATCAGTCTAGCTGTAGGGGAAACTTTGGCTAAACAGTGTTTAGGGCAAGTACAACAACTGAGGGGGCTGTAACAACTGTGTTCAGACTGGAAAACTTTATTGTAATAAATTCACAGAGGGTGTACAAGTGAAAAGTTCTAAATGTTATGGCAGATTTGACTCCTTTTCTTCTATGCACACTAGCTACTAAAGGAAAATTTAGGGAACAAAATAGCACAGTGGTTAATTAGGGCTTTTCTTTCTTCCACAAAGAATCACTTCTGAGAGTTTCAAACCTAATAATAATATGCTGCATCCACATCCTTAAAAAGAGGATGCAATATACTTATATAACACAGATTAAGTGAGGGGAAAACTAAACAGCTTGAGATGCTCTGTGCAAAATAAATACAGCACTGATGCATTCAACAGGTTTCAAATTATTTGAAATAATTTCACTGCATAACTAAATATGATGGTAGGAAACCGAAACTCCTTTACCACATCCAGAGCACTCATTTTATAGCCCCAAAAATGTCCTAATGAAGAGACATTTGAGTCAAATATTACTTGCTTTAGATCTTCAGCACTGAATTACAAATTTTAGACATACAGAAGGATGATAAGGTAAAAACTTGATGATGTCACTGGAAGCTTCCCTGTTTGCTTGAAAGGACTCAAGACAAGCAGACACTTAACAATTTTAAAGTGTGACCTTTAGCTCACTGACACCTTTGTTTTTTTTCAGGAAAAGATGCTTTTGAAGAACATTGCCTCTCACCTTCTTCTTTCATTGTACAGATGCCAGTTTTCCCTCTTCAGCCTCCTACCCCACCTGCAGTCTCACATTTTTTGCAATAAGAAGACCGATTGTGGCAGCCAGTATTTTCTGTACTGGGTTTAAACTTGTTAAAGCCAAAATGCTCAACCTAGTTGCTCTTCATGGTTCACTAGTCATGCGTTTTCTACTGTTAAGGTGAACCCACTGATGCAGTTCCTGGAAGAGGTAAGTATGATTCAAAACATGGTAATTGAGAAGGTATTTCTGTCGAGAATTCACCTCATTCACCAAGACATGGACAGAGTTTAACCAATCTCCATAAAGTTGTTTTGGAAAATACCTGCCCATTCTGTGCAGGAAATAGCTGCAGCTCAGTGAGGTAGCGGGGAACAACCTACGACTCTGCCAAGAAAACAGCTGCTGCTGTTGGACACCAAAGAAGCATAAGCTGAATGACAAGGCTGTTGGTGACATAGTATTGACTGACATATTCTGAAATAGAGTATGAATTGTATGTGAATAAAAAAAAAAAATTGGGGGAACAAGGGTGAAAAGAAGTCGGACATTGCTTTCTGAATATTTGTGGCAGTTTAGATGAGTTTTTTGCCATTATGGTAACTTTTTGCCCCTTCATACTGTACTAGCAAATAACAAGTTCTGAAACTGGCAGCCAGATTTTCTGGCTAGAAGAGAGACAAATAGTATTTGCTAGGTCCGTCCAGGTTTTGTCACCTCTGGATGCCAGAGGTGGGGTATTTTTAATTTAAGTGAGTTTTCATAATAGTAGAAACTGTTACTGTGGTTAGAAGCAGCTAGAAGAAAGATACGTAGAAAGAAAGAAAGATACGTAGAAAGAAAGATACGTAGAAAGAAAGAAAGAAAGAAAGAAAGAAAGAGAGAGAGAGAGAGAGAGAGAAAGAAGGACAGTCAGTGAGTGAGTGAGTGAGTGTTATTTGGTAAGCATATAAACAGCTTGTATTGTCTCTTAGTTCCTTCCTGCTTACAGCCAGAAACTGTCTATTAATACTGCATGAAGAAAAGATGCTGCAAGTTTGAATCTACTTGGTCACGTAAGATGAGGCTTTAAAATTGGATTTTTCATATCACAGATGAGTATCCAGAGCCTGTGCCTGCCGTATATGGTATAGAGGGCTGCATAAAAAGGGACCCAAATTCAGACTAGTGCAGAAGACTTAAAAGCTTTTAGCCTTCTCTATATCTATACACAAGTATGTGACTGTTAGGCTCCCTCAACTGGTTTAGGCCTTCTTTGTATGGGCTATTTTCTTTTGGGGGGGGCTAGGATGGAGAAATGTCTGGTTTCTGTAGAATTCGTTGAAACAGAAATAGCATGATAAAGTTTCCTCTTGTTTTCTGAATCGGGAGAGCTGCCAAAAATGAGCTGACACACTGCCTTCTCCCTACATATGTCGTGGATCATGAAGCATAGCAGCATTTAAGCTTCAGAATGATGCTTGAAAAGTATGTTTCACGAGGACATGAGCATGTAAGTAGGATGACTTAATTTTAGTGCATATGCAAGTGTATCTTTCCTCCCTTGTGAGCAGTTTTTCATTAAAAGGAATGATTAGGTTCTTATTATTTATACATTGTTTTCCATTGCTTAGGGAGATTTTTCTGCAATCTGCCTCATACTCTGAAGGATTTTACAGTAACTTTCTGTCCATTAAGTAACTAGTTCAATGCAAGAAATAGAGAATGAATGAAAAAATGTGTACAGGAGACCCTGCTGATTTTTCCACCTTTTAAGATTAGACAATCAGTTTTCCTGGCCCCATTGTTGTTGGAAATCTTTTGAAGATTTTTGGTTGGCAAATGAAACAAAACCAATAAGAATAAAAAAGAAGAGCTTATATAACATTTTAAGGTAATGGAGCATCCCCAGGAAGCTTACTCTAAATAGACTTCCCATAGAGGCAGCAACAGGGATGGGGATATGATCTGAGAACCTACCCATACCCAGTTGTGTTTACATGTTAGGTGGTTTGATAAGATGAAAGATGCTCTTGACCAATTGTGTGGTGTTAGATCTACATATAGTCATAAAGATCTGGGTTTATTCCAAAGAGAATGGCAAATCCTGGAGTAAAATATTTTTTTTCTTCAAAAATTCTTAGCAGGTGCCACCTTGGCACTCTATTCATGCTCAGTAGTACTTAACTTGTGCAGACCAGGGAAAGTTTACCCAGAAGGGTAACATTGTGCCCATTTTTAAAAAGGGTAGAAAAGATAACCCTGGGAACTACTGACCTGTCAGCCTTGCATCTATGCCTAGGAAGATCATGGAATAGATCCTCCTAGAAGCTATGCTGAAGCACACAGAGGATGGGGATGTGATTAGAAGCAACCAGCTTGGCTTCACCGGGGACAAGTCCTGCCTGACCAACCTAGTGGCTTTCTCAGATGGGGTAACCGTACTAGTGGACATGGGAAAACCAGCAGATGTAATCTATCTGGATTTCTGTAAAGCCTTTGACACAGCCTCCCACAACACCCTTCTCTCTAAATTGGAGATATATGTATTGGTTGGATGGTCACATCCAGAGAGTAGTGGTCAACAGCTGAATGTCCAGATGGAGACTGGTGACATGTGGTGTCCCTCAGGGGTCCATAGTGGGACCACTGCTGCTTAACATCTTCATCAATGATACAGACAGTTAGATTGAGTGCACCCTCATCAAGTTTGCAGAAGATGCCAAGCTGAGTGGTGCAGTTGTCACACCAGAAGGACAGGATGTCATCCAGAGGGACCTGGCCATCATCAATGCACTAAAATTTCTTTCAGAATCTGACCACGGTATTTTCTATCTGAATCTTATGTTTGAAGATTATTCTATATAATATTAATTTAAATGCCTCTACTGCAAATATGAGAAAGACATGAATACGTGGGTTTGTGAATGCTGGGATAGAGCACTTAAATCTATAAAGTACTGTAATGGTTTTGAGTTAAAACTCTCTCCAAAACCCTCACAGTATATTGCAGCCCCTCTCCNTCTTTTAGGTGTTCTAAGAAAAAAAAAAGAAAACGGGATATGTTGACTAGAAAAGCCATTTGGGAATTTTTCAGTACAATATTTTTATCTGAAAATGCAGTTTTAATGGGGTTACAGAACATGTTGTTTCAATGATAATTTCATCAAATACTCAGAAACCCTCATTTACATTCAGAATAAATGTGATGTTAAGAAACATAACAAAGACAGTAATTTAGTCTTAAGAGTCTGTTTTCCATAAAATGCCATTAGGATGGACTTCTAAAAAGGGTAAATCATAGCAAAAGTTTACCATGTATGCTTTGAAAACCTTAGCATCTCTTTCCCAAGAAAAGAATAACTAACAAACCAAAGAAAAAGGTAAAGTTGGAGCCATAGTTGGAAGCCTCCAGTCATCCCTCGCAACTGGCAAGTACCCTAACTTAGCTCATGGGGTCAGTCCCATTCTGTACCCCATTCCTAGTTAGCTATTCAAATTATTTTACAGGATTAAATTGTTAAACATTTCCAGAACAGTTCAGTAGGTTGGAGTTAAGTTCCCTGACAAGTGGTGCCCCTCAGTGGTCTGTACTGGGACCAGTGCTGCTTAACATGTTCATCAGTGATACAGACACTGATACAGTGTGATACAGACAGTGATACAGTGATACATACAGAGTTCACCTTCAGCAAATTTGCAGACGACACCAACCTGAGTGCTGTAGTTGCCAGAAAGATGAGATGTTATCCAGAGGGATCTGGACAGGCTGGAGAAGTGGGCCTCTGAGAACCTCATGAGGTTCAACAAGACCAAGTGCGGGGTCCTAAACCTGGGTTGGGATAATCCCTGATTTCAGTACATGGAAAGGGAAGACGTGATTGAGAGCTGCACTGCAGAGAAGGATTTGGGGATGCTGGTCAATAAGAAGCTCAACATAAGCCAATAATGTGTGCTCACAGCCCAGAAGAACTACCTTATCCTGGGTTTCCCCAAAAGAAGAATGACCAGCAGGTTGAGGAAAATTATTCTGCTCCTCTATTCCTCTCTTCTGAGACCTCACCTGGAGTACTGTGTCCAGTTCTGGAATCCTCAACATAAGAAGGATATGGAAATGTTGGAATGGGTCCAGAGGAGGGCTACAAGGATGATTAGAGGGTTGGAGCACCTTCTGTGTGAGGACAGGCTGAGAGAGTTGGAATTGTTCAGCCTGAAGAAGAGAAGGCTCCTAGGAGACCTTTTAACGACCTTCCAGTACTTTAAGGGGGCCTTCAAGAAAGCCAGGGAGGGACTATTTGTAAGCATTGTGGTGACAGGACAAGGGGGAATGGGTATCAACTGGAAAGGGGCAGATTTAGCCTTGATATAAGGAAGAATTTCTTCACCATGAGAGTGGTAAGACACTCGCAAAGGTTGACCAGGGAAGTTGTGGCTGCCCCATCCCTTGAGGTGTTCATGGCCAGGTTGGATGGGGCCTTGGGCAGCCTGGTCTGGTGGGAGGTGTCCCTGGTCATGGCAGGGGGGGTGGAATTAGATGATCTTTAAGGTCCCCTCGAACTCAAACTATTCTATGATTCTGTGACTCTAAGTCATTGGGAAACGCAAGTCTAAGGGTCAAGCCTTTGGCTTCCACAAAGAAAAGCAGTGTGACATCACTAATTTTGGATGGATTTCAAGCCTTTCACCTTCCAAATTGACTTTTGAAACTCCTTCCTTTCTGATCAGCAGGAAAAATGAAATTTTATAGTAAATTTCTCCCCTTGCTCACCTCTCCCGTCTACCTTCAGTTTCTATTAATAAAATGAAAATAAAGAAGTGCAAAAAGTTTAACATCTCTATGTATGGATACAGCAGACTTCTGAAAGTTTACTTTTTGATAACTACAGGTACAATGCATCACTCCATGTCTATCTGTGTGTATCTGTGGAACTGAAGGATGTAGGAGCTTAAAACAATATTCTAATGAACAGTTTCTTGCATTTAAAATTCTTTACAAAACAAGCAGACAATGAAAAACTATGAGAGTGGACTGAATAAAGCTTACATCGTGTTTAGTAACAAAAAGTTAAAGTAAGCGTAGTCACAGATAAGATACATCAAAGAATATAATAGGTAACAGTGAATTGTATTGAGAAGAAAAAAATAAATATTTTCCCTGCAGTAAGCAGCAAGCAAGACTGAGACCAAAATCTTGCACCTATTAGGACTCTAGAATAGAGCCTTCGAGCTTTTGGAGATTAATTCTACCATTTAAAAGTCTAATTAAATTCTCAAATCCAGAAAAATAATAGAAATGCAAAACCAATGGCAAATTAGAGCTTGGGAAGCCTTCCAGAAGAAATCTGTGCGCTTTGCAGTAATATAATCTTACACAGTCTAAGAATCTGATATCTCTAGATATGAAGACACTGCCAGTGGGCTATCTAGTCATTATGCAACACTGCACAATTGTGGTCACAGACTCTGGCTGTGGACATTAAAAAGTTAGCTGTCAAACACATAGAGAACTTTTAAATGATCTTTCCATACAAAAATTCTTTCAATCTTTTAAATGGAAATTGGTTAATATACAAAGCATGAGAGTTTCCATCCTGTCCAAAATATTAATTTTTTACTAAATTAACTGTGGATGTTCTCATTACTCAGATAAAATGTCATTTCTTCTTCAAAGGCTCTTAAACTCTTGAGCGGACTGATATTTTGTGACAGCCAGTTCCACAGGTTAATTACAAACTGTGTAAAAGTATATTGGTTTTCTATTTCATCAAACAGTTTTGTTCTTGTGTTATTAGAGGGTAAACAGGAGTTCCTTATTGACCTTCTCAGCAAGTTTTGTTTTTTATCTGAATCAAATATATTCCTTCTGATATGTCTATTTGTCTTCTTTTAAAAAAACAATAAATTAAGCAGTCCAAATCATCTCGGTTTTTTCAGCCACCTAGGAATTGATTTTGTCTGCAACCATTTTCATCACCTGTCTTTGAATACATTTCTTCTAGAAGCATAATATAGTGAGCAAGGTACTGATACCATTAAGCTCAACATAAGTTCTTGATGCTTAATCTGTAAGGTCAGATTTTGGCCAGTGGGGCAAATTAAGCAAACGCTGTTTCCTATTGGCCTTATAATATCTTCTATGACTTTATCCCATCATATTTCTTAGGCCTTTATTCCTTTTAAATTTTAAAAGATTGTCATTAACTATTACTGTCTTCTTTAGGATATTTTTAGAACGCATCAGTGACTACAAATACGGTAAACAATTCCTTTTGTTAAACATAGGTTTGAATTTCTCCAGAGTAGCATGAACTAATAATATCTACTGCCCCAACATTAGCACATTTTTATGAAGCTTTCTGTGTTTATTTAGTGCCCATGACCCCTTCTTCTCTTCTGCCTTTCTTCTTCTCTCTTCACTCAGCAATGTGTTTCAACTGTTTGTGATGGGTTAGCTCCCCGGCATCTCCACCAAAATT